>CAIGRP010075049.1:0-27835 GCA_903798385.1 Fraxinus cuspidata | reverse complement strand
CCCTCCCCACTATGATATATCTTGCTAAGTGAATATATTCCGTGCAATTTGAGTTGTGTATGGCTCGGGGATAAAGAGGACGGTGTGCACTCTTTGTTTGGGTGTAGACTTGTGAAGCAGTTGTGGCATGAAGCGGGTTGGGTTGGTGGAATTATATGGTCACATATCAACCCAAACATCTGGGAGGTGATTGTGGCAATTTTCCTGTGCTTTACATCTGCTTAATTTGCACAAATCAGTTGTTTGCTTTGGGTCTTGTGGGGGGACAAAAATGTGGTGCATTGGACTGGAGACGTAATTCATGATAATCAATTAGACGCAGCTCAGGCCTTGCAACAGAACTTGGAAGAAGGACTGAGGTTGGATGCACCAGATGGGTCACTCAAACAGAGAGGGATGTTGGCCTGTTCCTGGATTTGAAAAGCTGAAAATGAATTGTGAAGCTTCGACAAACATGAATGAGGATTTCGTGGGATGTGGCACAATGATTCAGAACCATGTAGGGATTTTGATCGTTGNTTGGAAGAAGGACTGAGGTTGGATGCACCAGATGGGTCACTCAAACAGAGAGGGATGTTGGCCTGTTCCTGGATTTGAAAAGCTGAAAATGAATTGTGAAGCTTCGACAAACATGAATGAGGATTTCGTGGGATGTGGCACAATGATTCAGAACCATGTAGGGATTTTGATCGTTGCTAGCTCATTTAGGCTAAATGTTTAATATTTTAATAATTTATTTGCACTCATTTGCACTTTTTAAAAAAGTTTAGGAGTAAGATGTCAATTTGTTCTTTATTTTTCTTCTCTTTTTTCTTGTTTTATTTAAATAGAAGGGTATATTGGTCATTTTACATTTAAAAAAGTGAAAAATGATGTTTTCCGCAATGAAACGTTGAAATAAGGGTGAAAATGCCAAAAAATGAAACGTATGGACGTTTTCCGCAAGAAGTGTCAAACGTAGGGACGTTTTGTGCTATTAACCCTTTATCAAATTTGCATCTCAAATTGAAAAAAATGTTATTGGTAGCATTGTGTAAAACCTTGCGCGCAACGAGATTTTTTTTTTTTAACAGTGAGATACATTTTCTTTTATTACAATTTTTCCTATTCTCAAAGTTGAATCAAGATAATATATATTTTTTAAAACATATTGTCATATTGTGAATGGATTGCATAAAAATCCTCAAATTGGTTTGTATTTGTAGTCAAGTTTATAAATATAATTTGTATGCCGATGCTTATTCTTTATTTTGTTAACACATTTATTTTTAACATCATCCCATTAACGTTCAACGCACGTTTGCCCCACTAGTGTTATGGAAAAGTGTGATGCTATTTGTAGTGGACAACTACAATAGTCGCCCTGCATGATATTTTATGTGGCAACTTGTTATTTTAGGTATTAAATTTCTGTAATTTTGTTATCTCAAATAACGAGCTCATGCATCAATAACAAAGTGACACATATGATGACCACTGCAGCCGCTGACTATAAATAGCATTACTCTTTGAAATAATATATTTTATAATAATGATATTTTGAAATTGTATAATTAAAAAAGTACGGAAGATTTTTATACTTACAATATTATTTTAATGAGAGAATATTTTATCGAAAATAATTTTTTAGAGAATGAGACTTAAACATGAGCTAATTAGAATAGTAAAAGTATTACGTTAATGAAAAAATTGTACGTGTGTATAAGATATATTTTCAAGTGAAAAATGATATTTTTAGAATGTGTGTTTAAAAAATAGAAAAAAAAAATTATGAGTCCTGTAAATGTGAAGTTGAAAATAATTTCAAACAAATCTTCCATACAAGCCCTAACACTTGAAGATAAATTTGGGGAAAAATTTAAATCTTTCATAAATTTATAGATAATTTACAAGTGAAGAACTTGTAAATATTACTTCAAATTCTGTTTGGTATCAAGCATAGCACGTTTCCTTAACTTGGTTGGAGAAAATATTTTCGAGAGAAATAGAATAGAAAATTATTGCAAAAAGTGATTTCTTATTTTATTTTAGTTAAATAATAAATAATGGTGCATGAGAATTGTGTCTATATTTTATTTTTACTTTGATCTATCAAAATTTATTTATTCTACAAGAATTAAAAAGTGACCTTCAAAATCCATGCAAAATTAATTATGATGCTTGACAGGAATAAAACAAGACAAAGACAGCAATTACATGCACTAAAGAATTCGTAGAACCCCTAATTAATTATTAATTTGAAAACATGCATGCTCCCCTCAACATGATATCATTATTACGCTTTAAGCACTAATTAATTCAATTGCTGGACCTGATTAAAATAGTCATTAGGCATGATATTAATACATTTTTCTACTCTAGATTAATTTTTCGAGATAAAAATTCCACATCTGACTAATTAATTTCGAACTAAGTCTTAACAAAAATAACCTTTTTAAATAAAACTAAATTCAATATGATATTAGATTTCTGGCACTTTTTATTTATGAGATTTTAGCCTCGACTTGGAAAGGTTTTGAGAAACTTTCTAGTTATGAATAGGATACAAACCAATGGACGGCGTTTGGTTACAATTTCGAAATCATTATTAATATGTTTTTTTTAGTTAGAATTTACGAGCAAACAATCTCATAAGTGATGAAATTAAAAATAAAAGCATTTTGATTTGTCTTAAGTGCGAGGGATTGGATTTTTAAAATTTATAATCTCAAACAAACGATGAACTTATGGGGACATGTTATAAATTATTCGTTAAAACAATTTTGATTTTAATGATCATTGGTGATTATCAATTAATTAATAATGTCTGACGAAGTGATGTGACAGATGTACTAATGTGTGGGAAAATCTTAGGTCACTACTGGCACCAAAAAAAAAAATAATAATAATAATAATAAATAAATAACTCACCACACTTTTCTAACAAAAATAGGTCATATTATTATACTTTGGTTAGAAATGTTTCAATTTCCCGGTAGAGACATCATGAAATAATCGTACCCTTTTGGCTTGAACGATAAAGAAATTTACTAAACAAAAATTTTACACTCTACTTTTTAAAATTAAAAATTGCATCAGATTGTTATTTTATAACAAAATAATAAATATATTCAACCAAGACTCTCAAAAACATTACGAACGACACATTGTTTTTGCGTGTATATTCTTGTAAAATTTCACAGTCTGTTTGATACATTGAATTGCACTATATCATATTGATTTAATACAGAAAATTAAGTTAAAATTTTATCTGTTACACTTTACGCTATTGTATTTTTATCTTTCAATAGAAGCTAAGTAGCATAACAAAATTTCATTAATTAGGGTCCTATTGATATGATTCTAACATGCCACATTAGGAAGAAACAATGTTGGTTAAGAGGCTTTAATCTCAAGTCTCCTCACTAGACAAATCTTCTTTGTTTTATATTATGTTGTTAAAAAGATTTAGCCTTAGAGATAAGACCTAAAAACCCTAATATATAAAAGGTCGACAGGCAACAACCTAATTAACTTTTGTCTGAATTGAAAGTGTTCCCCACCACTATCAATCCTTCATTAGAAAGAATCCGAGGAAGAAAGAGAGAGAGGTGAAAAGCAATTGACTTTTAGATTTCATAAGGTTGACATTTGGCCTAAAGGGTTGAAAATTAAGCATCCAAAGCATATACACAAAAATAAGATCCACAAGGATATTGGTGGGGCTCAATATATACACAGATTCACTTGGTGTCTGTTTGCCTCCCCCAATTAGTAGGCATGTCGATGAAACGTTTTATATTTTTTTTACAAAAGGCGTCAAAATGTGCTAGTCGTAACAAATAAACTCGCGCATGACAGATAGCCATGTTCACCAAGGCTAACAAAGCTATCATATAAGAGGCCCGATCGTCTATTAACTATTCGTGATATGAGACGGCTTAATCCTACACGACCCGGTATAGTTAGAACTGAATTTGTGTCCAAGACATTTTCTATTTTATTGCAGCGTCTTCTTTGAGAAAAAAAGTATAAGGTATCAATGGGGCGGCAGGTCCACAGAGGCATGTATGTTCCAACATAGCTTTGCTTGATTTTGCAAAATTAAACTAAAGTGGAGGTCTCTTTCCAGCCCCAAAAGCTTATGAGTGGTGACCCTGTTTTGTCATGCATTAAAAGTGTGTGCTCAGCCTCCTCCAACACCCACCATGCACGTTTCTCTTTATTCAAATCCACTTCTTAGCTTCCATTTTACATCTCCCTCCCTCAGCTCCTTGTTTATGTATACGTATATGTTCATGTATGTACGGATCAAGACATTTTTCTCCTCCATCCAAGGGCATGTCACAAAATGTAGGACTGAAGTCAACCCTTCATTTCAAAAGAAAGTAGGCCCTTGTCTAGTAGAGATTAAAATCTTAATTTTAATTCAAATCAAAGTCAACAATTAATTTTAACTACAAAATTTATGGAATTCACAAATTTTCAACCGCACATTATATAAACTTATTATTGAAATCTACTAAATATTTGATTTTAATCCCCACCAAACAATGACTAAATATATAAATCAATAGATATATACATGGATACTAAATTTTTCTTGGCCCACAGCGAAAAAAATGTATGACTGATGCCAACATCTCATAATGATAAATACACAAGGACATAGATACAAGATATATGTAAACAAACAAAAACCTAGCTTTTCATTGCTTACATATAAAATATATATATATGCATGCTAAATCAATTGGAAATAGTCATGAATGTGGGACCTGCAGGCAAAATTATTTCTAGGGGTCCGTCATAATTTCCTCTTTGCAGGAGCTGTCAAGGAAGAGATCCATTCCCTAAACCTGTATTTAGTGTATGTTTGGCTGAGATAAAGTATCAACTGAAAAATAACTTTTTGTTAGTAAATTTTTTTTAGGGTGTGAAGCTTTTTTTTTCCAAATTCAAAATATCACGAGAGGGCAGTAATTTTTACACAAATAAAAAGAAAGACTTAGGGAGGGATATTTGACCTGATCTTTAATTAACACACACATATACGAAAAATAAAAAAATAATAAATAATTTAAAGAGTAAAAGAAACAAAATATATATCTCATGTTTCATCGTCATCCAGAATCATGCGTAATGTTTTATTGATTCGTGATGACTCTTAAAATAAGTAACTTCTCGTTATTTATGAGAAAGAAAAAAACTAAAATATCTTAAAAAGTTCGAGAAATAAAATATTTAAAGATGTTTGTAGGTATGAGTAATTGGTTATAAGGTTACGGACAAAAATTACATGTCCTTTTCTAGTCCATGCACGGATTAACAACAACCCAAATTCCCTTTCAAATAAGAGGGTCAAGAAAGAATTATGAAGAATCTCAAGAGACCAATCCAAACAACACAAGAATTTTAGGCAAAATGGAAATGATTTAAGGTTAGAATTTAGATAACTTTGGAATTCAGATAACATAAAAAAATAATAATGAGGTAATTGCGGTGGCTTGAAATTTTTAGTAACCAATCCTACCTTTGATTGAGATATAATTGACATATCATGTGTGTGTAACACGTTTGCACTTGTTACTTATTTGAAAGAGCTTAAAAAGTTGAAATCCATATTTAATTTTAACCACTCATTTAATGGGATCAAAACTTTTCTACCAACATTTCATCAACTTTTAAAAAGCATTTAGCAAACAACCCCTTAGTACTCATGTATTGATGCTTGTTTGAGCAAACCCTCCTGTGCAAGGTTGCTCCGATACTTGAAAGAAGCGGCTGCACCATAGCCCCATTGCCAGTTCAACGATCAAGTTCGATGAAATGTAAAACCTAGAAAGATATACAAAGGATGTGAAGTTGAAAATAATTAGGACGTTCATTCTCTATATAGAGGCTCGTATTGCTAATGTGACACGGGTGATGTTATGTACGGAGGGACGCACGTCCTTATCCATTCCCAAAAATACATAGTGAATATAGAAAATGGTGTTTTCTAAAAACATGGCCATTATGAAACCAAAACGTGCGACAGGACCAAGTTCGGGTGGTCCATGGGCTTAGTCGGCCTTGGGCGATGTTGTGCTCCTTCTCATAGGATAGGCGACATCACCAGGTAGACAGACTTGCTTCTTGAAGACTGGTCTTTGGTGCAAAAGTTAACCAGACACTTTGGTCGACTAAGCATCAATCTCATTCAGAATATAACAAGTAGGAACCATTATGCTTCACATCACCTTAGTTTATTTTCTTGGGAAAACAGAATATAATCATGAATTCTCTCTAAATTTATTGATAAATTCTCAAGTAGCCAAACTTCAATTGCAAAAGGAAACAGCAACTCCATTATCACTATGTATGGGAGAGCGCACAAGTTAAATCCTTACTTGAGAAGAAAACTGCCACTGCACTTCTAAAATTCACCACCTGCAACAGTACTGCAACTCCCTACAATGAACCTATAACTGAATTTGTACATAGAAAGCTAAATTACAACAACACAGCGTTAATCAAATCTTCACGAGGCAGTTTCTGAGGAAGTGGGAATTTTTTTTTCCAGGTTTAGATTGATGTTGGCCGATTTATCCCCTGATTCCATCTCTTTCTGCTGGTTCTCACTCTTCTTCTGAAAACGACCCCCCATTCCCCGAGCTCTTTTCAATGCATGCAAATGCCGAGATTCATGCAAGTAGGGCTGCAAAATCAGTCGGATGGCAAGCTCTAAAGTTAAGGAGCTGAAAGATATGGCCTCCCAGAAAAGACTATAGTATATATCTTAACAAAGACCTCAAGATCCTAGCAGTGCATCTGAGCTTTTGCCTGGGTGTTCTAGAGAATATTTTCTGGATCCCTCAAGTTACGCGTTTAAGATTATTTCAAGAGTAAAACATGAAGGATCTAACTATCCAAACTTTATAAGCCTCCCGAGTTATGATATGTAAGCAAAAGAAAATGGAGTATAAGAATCGAGGACACCGATAAATTAACAATGTTTTGCAACGATCAATTCGAATAATAAATTGATCTAGAATAGAAGTAAACAACTCCATGCAATACCTTCCGAGACTTGGCAGCTTTATTCTCCGACTCAGCTTTTGCACGGGATTGCCGACGGCGCATTATACCATGGTATTGTTTCGCATTGACAAAGACAGGCTCCTCAACAGCATCAGAAGGCAAAGGAACACCGGCTTGCTGAATTCCCATCAACTGAAGGTGGACCTGAATCGAGAAAGAGTTGTAAGTTCAAATTTACAGGAAAATTCCTTTACTATGAGGGTATTACATAGGAATACCATAGGTTGGGATGGATAAGGTTGTGAAGGATAAGGCTGTGCGTCATAGGGAGCAAAGATACTTCGGTAGTAAGGATCTCGATATGGGTAAGCTGTTTGTGCCTGCAACATATTATATTTCAATAAAAGTGAGGAAAAATGAGAACAAGTAAATCATTAATACTTACATGTATGTCAAAAATATCTGCATTTCAGCGTCAGAAGATCAGATAAAATAGGTCTGTGATGAAAAATAATGTCACAGCTGAACCTGAAATCTTTTGTGGTCAATTTCATACCATCTAGTGTTACACAAATTACTTCACCAAACATTAGACTGTTTTCATTTCATTTCTTTCCTGTTAAATGCAGATTAGCGATAATCATAATTTTATGAGAACTAGAGTTTTTTAAGGGGCAGTTAGCAGTTCCATGGTCTTTCAAACTAAATTGTTATTGACAAAATAGCCACCATGCGAGGAAATGTTTAGGTCTTCTATGCGGCGGAACAGCAAAAGACATATTATTTAGGAAAAGACTCAAAAACAGATGATTTTGTGTGTCAAATCAGATCCTGAAGCTTTAAAATCTTCGGCAAGGTAGCAAGGTGTTTGCAGTATTGCAATAATATAAGAATAATTCATCGCTTGAAAGAATACCATAGCATTTCCAAGTCCAAGGGCAGGTGATGCATAATGCATATTTGGTGATGTAATGCCAGGATGAGTGATCTCAGTATCCAAAGATGACTGGATTTGCGGCTCAGAGTGTTTTTGTTGCTCATCAGCCTTGCTATCTGAAAGTCAATATTCTATTTAAAATTTAAACGTGTAGTTTTTAGGTATAGAACTAACCAGTAGAACAAGAGACATGATAAGAGCACAACAAATAAACAACGCAAATCCAGTGTCAGATAACAACGTAAACCCCATGAAGTCGTCCAATAATGTCAGAAGCAAAAGAGCTTTCATAATACCACCTACATGACTGAATTATCACAATCAAAGCCGCAAGATTTTCTTCTAAACGTTAGAGGCTGAGGGCATTAAAATTCTGGATAAAAAACGATGGCAAAACATAACTACTTCACCAAACCCAATTTTGTGTCATTTATAGAGTTAATACTTGTCCCATTGTTTTTTCATAGAGCAGTTCAGTTTGCAAGTAGTACTAAAAGAAAAGGTCCGCCATTGGTTGCCAACACTCATCCATACATATCCTTGCAATTCGAACCATTGCCTCTTTAGTTCTCTCATCAATAAAATGCTGCTCATCATACACGCTTAGGGTCTGTTTGATGGTTTAAATTCCATGGAAAATGTCAAATCCGAGGAATTCAATTTCTACTTTGGCGGTTTGATACGAAAATGGAAATGGAGTTCGAATTCCAAGGTACAATCACTTTAAACTTGTTTTTTTGCCAATGTGGTACTTGAGTTTTTATTTTCCAACTTACATGGAATTGGAAAGCATTTCCACCCTTACTAATCAAACGGACCCTTAGCATCAGATAGAGATACAATAACAGATGCACAAGATATAACACATTAGCAATCAATATTGTACTCCAAAAAGCTATTGATTTCATCAAACTATTTCCTCCATATTTAGTTATAAACAAAAATCTGAGTTTTGTAACAATAGATTAATATCAGTCTCAAACCTATTTTTAGTGAGCAGATCTATTAATTATCCAGATGCAAGTGTAAATGGATAATTTTTACTGCCAGTTTTCTGTTCCTGGCTTTGAGTCGGTACTCCAACGTCTGTTTGCAGTTAAACAAGCAATCTAGACAAATGATAATTTGAAGCAATCTATCCAGAACTTAGAATTGACAAGAGAATTGAAAAGCCGCCCACTGAAAGCACGATTTCCTGCAGCATCATATCTGCTTTAATAAAGCCTGAAGAACTGGTCCAGATACTCATATTATGAATGAACACTTGTAACATGCAATTGTTACAAACTTACACCCTGTGCATCATAAGTTTGCTGCTCCAAAGTACGTCTCTTGCAATTTCAGAAGAATTTATTTGAGAGAATCCATGTAAGATAGAGAAGCTGCAGTGCTTCAAAGAGTCAAATTCACTGCACTTGTGCACACCATCACAAGAAACAACCTATCATCCAATCCAATGACACAACAAGCACTTGTACAATATGACTTATGGAGCCCAGGTTAACAATGTCTCTGCAAGATCTCTTTCTGATAAGAGCGCAATTCCATTTAAGCAAAATAACCATGGAATTTGCATATCCAGAGTGCAAAAAAGATGGTTGGAACAAAATGCCAATATTTCTTATATTAATCAACATAACCAACGGGCATGAGCAAGGAAGCACATAATGTACGTTAGATGTGAACGACAAAGATATAGAACGGAAGTATAAAACACCATAGAGGTGTGCACTGTGGACACAAGAAACTCATGAAAAGAGGTCATTTCCCAAAGAAACAAACTTCGTAATGAAACCGACTCCTTATAAAATATTGAAATAATTAAAAAATAGGAAAATAGGAGCCCCATGCTCTTCCTTCTGAAATAGGTTTTTTTATTTAATAAATTCATACAGATGATTACTCGAATTTCTTTGTAGGACTCATGTTTATTGCTTGCAATCAAACACTATCATATCACCAACTAGAAGTTATGTACACATCAATAATCATTAAACTATACAGGGTCCTTCAATCTAACACGTTCATTATCCCCAAGTCGATGAAAAATGGCAATCAAATTAAGCACCCCCTCCCCCAAACCAGACACACACACCCGAAAAAACATTACAAAAATTTCAATGAAATTACCAGTGAGGCTATGAACAGAAGATGTCGTCATAATGCTGCTTCTTGCTCACAGACCTGGCATTGCAGAGACCAGAATGTACATTCTTAATACTGATCCGTACACTAACATACTCGTATAAACACATAATTTCACGTATACAAAACTAAAATTTTAAGAACCCAAGCTCAATCGTGGTAAGAATCATGCTTGGTGTACAATCATGGGTTGAAATCTGGTTTACAACATGCCACGTGGCATTTCCTCATTGGACAGTTTCCAAGTTTCCAAGTCTAACTTGTTTTTGCAGCCACTAGTTTTTTGCCAACAAACAGTCATCCAAATTGTCATCCATAGTTGTACAAATAGATTATCCATTAGCTTACTGTGTGTGAGCTTTAATTTCAAGCTCTGTTATCAAATAAGTTGATAAAAATGTAACTCAAAGTCATCAATTTATTTTAATCTCACATTTCATGACCAACAACTTCTACCAACTATTAACAACGCATATCATCGACATTTATAAAATTCTACTAAAAATCATATTTTTAGAAAAAACCAAACATAGGTTTACAATCAAAAACTAGAAAAACTTACACACGATTTACTTTCAATAAACATATCAATAATAATCAGCTCAATCGGAATTTCAATTGAATAGAAGCGGCTCAAACAAGATTTAAAATTCAACTAATTTTATCTCCTAAATTTCTTTTACACATTCTCGGTCACAAATTTAACCAAAAGGCGAAAAAAATTTAAAAAGCAAAGCGGCATTGCTTGATTGAATTCAAACTTATAACTTTCAATGCAATTTTAATATAATTTGAAAGATTCTTATTGTTCAATAAGATCTGCACCTTAAGATTCGCGGATTAGGAATTAAAATTTTACCTGGGGAGAGAAAATTCAAAGTGCCAAGGATCTTCTGAGCTTTCTCTCTCTTTCTTTCTTTTTCTCTCACTATTAGGGATATTATTCTCTGTGGCAGAATTGCTAGGCGGAAAATTGTTGCCTGCGGCTGAGGTGAGAAGTCAATTTTACTAATATACCCTTTCCACTGCCACGTGGATACACATATTGGGTTTATTTTACCATTTTTAGATATTTTATTATTAGTGTGTGTTTTTCATTAAAAATATTATTTTTCCATCAAAATTTTTACTTTTTTGGTATTTGATTGACAATTTTTTTCATGAAAAATATTTTCTAACTTTTGAGTTTTGATTATGTGATCATATTTTTCTAAAAAATATGGAAAACATTTTCGCTAGGGAGGGATAATTTTTAATTTCTAGATAATTCATGTTGTATTTCTCTCTCATCTATCAATTTTTTCTCATCTACTTACTAATAAAAAATTAACAAGTATAAAAAAATTTTGATTAAGAACTAAATCAACCAAACACATTTAATTAATAATTTACATTCAAATAAGTTTTAGACAATTCAATTATCGAAAATTTATTTTCTTTTCATGCAAATTTCATGCTTGCGATTAAACGTACGCTTTCTGTCTAACTTCAAATAGTAAAAGTACCCAAACAAAAATATAAATTATAATTAAAGAAATTAAAAAGCCTGTTTGTGGAGATTTGGATAATGAGATTGTCACGTTTTTCTGACTTTTTGCATTATTTTATATTGTTATAAAATATTTATTATATGTTCAATTTCGATCGTCATTGCATATAGAAAATATTTAAGTTGAGATGGCAAACAAAGAAAGTTAAAGAAATTGAAACTGGTTTTTGATATTCAATATCAAAAATATTTTTTTATATATCGTCAACATAGGTTCATCTCAATTTTGAAGAAAGAAATAGATGACTCCAATTTTTTTCACATTATATGAAAAGTTTTTACCACGGAATTGAATACGGTGGATGAAATTTAAAGTAGATCGACAAGCTCGGATAAAATATTAAATTTTAACAATAAACTGTTTGCAAGGAATTTTGATCCTTTGAGGTTGAAAATTCTAAAATTGTGACTAATTCTCCATCAAAATATGCTTGCTTATATAAATAACGGCATCGAGTGTTTACTATTGCAAATGTTATAACCAGTATATAGAAAAGAAGAATACAGGTTAAAGTAAACTGATAATTCAGTGGATGAAATGTAACAGCACAAGGGCCCTTGGAATATGCCAGAAGAGTAACAGCTTGTGCGGGTGCATTAGATCCGCGCTGCAGAGTAACAAATTGTTGACTGAGGGTGGGGTTTTAACGGAGGTATCTATACGAGAAGTGGAATATGTGGGAGAGGGGAGAGTGGTCCCCGTTTTCAGCAGACAGATCATAGATCAGATAGGGAGACACAATTTTAGTCACGAGTACATGAGGGCCCGCCTACAATTTATTTGAGTAGTGTCATCGGTGGTAAGTCCATATTATAATCCGTCATTTCAAAATTTTTAATTGACAAATTTTTTAGTCAAAATTAAATCATAAAAAAATTGTATTAGAAGTTTATCGAGTTATAATCAAAGTCAAAATAAATGATATTGAATCATAATTAAAGTCAAAAGAGTTGGATTTGTAGTATATTCCTTGAAAGAGTCCAAGATGTCCAACAAGATCACATATGATCAAGAAAATGCAATTGGAAATCTAAAGAGTTCAATAACTGTATAAGTTATGTTCCAAATTCTTAGTCGCAACTTGCAACGCATTTTTCACATAACAAGCATTGGAATCTGGATAAGGCTATTTCAAGAAGAATTGTAGCACTTTGAGTTAACTTTCCAACATATTTTGAATCACCTCAATCTGATATCGAGTGAGAAATTTATGATAAAAATACCGACAACTGCTCAATTGTTGCTCGTATGTCGCTAGTTGGCGCTCGAGCAACTAGTCGACGTTCAGAAATTTATTTTGCATTTAACACTTGGTTTTTCAATCCTTTTTTCAGCCCAAACAATTTTCCTCATATATATCCTACCACGTGAACGTCTAAGAGTGTGTTGAATCGGATTTATTCCATAGATATCAATTATTTGATGATCCAAAACATCGATTGATTCCAGATTCAACAACTACATATTATTTGATCCATAAATTCTACCAAAACATATTTTGTTGGGAAAATTCCAACTGTACAATCATTAGAGATGTTGTAATTTATACAACTACTCACATTAGTGTGGGGCCCCACTAATTATCTTTAGTGATTGTACACATAGCATTGTTGATTTTGTTGATCAAGCCACATTGTTTCATATTAAACGACGGATCAAAAACACATAAAACCTATTGATCAAACACCGAATCACCTAATTCACTGGAGATAAATTGATACCAAAGATCGAGAGCTGTTGTAGGAGCACAAATTCAGGAAGACTAGTGTGAGATATCGGGAGTCGAGATCTGGAGTCAGGAGCACGTAATCCAAGAAAACTAAAGTATAAATCAATAGTCAGGATTTGTTTTAAATTAGCGCACCTCCAATGGGATGAAGGGAGACTACGTAAATTGAGGTCGAAAGTTCTACGGGGTAGATGAGTTTGGACCATACTGTAAGTTTGCTTTCATTTATGGTGGATTACTGACCAACAAAGTGCCTGAATATTTTAATTGAGTTTCTCTTTAATTATCTTTGATGTTCTTTACTACTTTAGTTGTTGAACGTGGTACTCAAAGTTATGATAAATAGATTTATTTGATATAACCATCTATAAATAATTTAAAAGTGACTTGTTGATTTGAATTATGTAATTTTGTACATTATGTCTAAATATTCGATAATTTAAAACTTTCAACAAGGATTGCCAGTTGTCACTTTACATGACATGCTTGGACAATTTATTACTTGATGGACAAAGTAATTTTTTTTTATCACATTAATGCATTAAATAACAAATTGTCACATGTATGTCACGTAAGATGATTATCAATAGTCATCGCTATGATAACATTATTCTTTTTATTTAGAATGTTCAAATAGTTGGAAAATAATATACTAAAGCAATATATTCGAGTTGAATGAAATTGTAATAACAATTCATATGTTTCAATTTTAGATAATTTTATAGTTAATTTGCATTTGAATTTGTTCAATTCTATAATCGATTTGTAATTACAAACTCATTCATGATTATTGTAATATTATTTGCGTTAAATGCAAAATTAACTAAGAATTCGAAACTTCCATTGTCCTAGTACTATATAAGGAGGTGCTCTCCTCCTTGTGCTTCACACACAAAAAGAAAAAATTGACTCTCTCTCTCTCTCTCTCAATGGTGTAATTCTTAGTAATTTAGATAATTTAGTTATTTGTCTTTAACTCAGTCATAGAATTGTGAGAGTTCTTAGTTTGCCTAAAATAGTAACAAAGTACTAGTCAGTTACTTTCAATCGTTATATTCTGGGAGACAAATACCATTAATCTTTTTGCATCACAATGGGGACGAATCTGTTTTAAGAAAATTGCTTGCAACATAGTTTTCGGTTCCTTTCAATCCGCTACTACTTCAACAATCATTTCCTCTTATTTGTTGTTACTATGTGTATTGTAACGTGTCGTTCCATTATTTTATTTATACAATTCCAACAATTTTTTTATTTTCTTTTTTGTATCTTTCCTAACACAAATTGGGCCATACGTTTTGATTTTCACATATAATAAATATGCAAAAAAAGTGATATTAAATTCAAAAGAAATTTCCAAAGGAAATAACAAATGAAAATTACGTATCAGATGGAATTGGCCGGATTGGCCCTTCAACTATCGGGCTAGACTGGCCTATTAACCAGGGCCAACCCTATTTTCAGACGTAAGGCCACCCTGCCCTTAGGCCCTATAATTAAAGGGTCACTCCGGGTCAGGCCATTAGCCCCGTTCTATTTTATTTTTTAATTTGAAAACAGATTTTAAAGAAAAAATTACTAAAATATTTTGTTTAACCCTTCCACTTTTCAGATCTAGAATCAACTATGATTAAAATTGTACGGCAAAAAAAAAAAAAAAAATAGAACCCTGCAGCCATTTGACCTTTTTAAAAAAGAATTTTGTAAAGGATCAACGCTGTCCTCTTCACATGACTCTTTAAGTATGGATATGCAGGCCAACGAGCTTTTAATTCTAGTATGGACAAGACATGAAAATAGAAGATCGATCCTACCTGACCACAAGGCCTATTAAAATTTTGTTCACGACAATTTCACTAAATAATAGATTGCATTCATTTTATTTTTCTTATATTTTACTAACCAAGAGTGTTATTAACACAAAAAATCCCTATGTTTGAAGTTTATTATACAAAATGATCCCACACTGTACTCTTTTTTTTTGCATTTTCACACCTATTTGCACATTTTATTGTGGAAATCACTATTTCCATTCATTTCCATCTAATTTCTTAATAATGATTTGTGCATGAAATGTACAAATAGGGGTAAAATGCATAAAAATAAAAAAAAGTCAAATGTTGACATTTTGCACAATAAACTTCAAATATAATGACGTTTTATGCTAAGAACCCTTAGTCAAAATAATATATAAGCACCTATAGTTTACACTTTTTCCAACTGTATTTAAAATATTAATGTTTAGAAAAATATAATTAATTAAAATACACTACATGATTTGTGTATCGGGTCCGAAAGATACTGCAGAAATTGAAGCATAAGAACACCACTGTAACTATGTCAAAGAGTTCACAACTCTAATAACGCGTTTTACACACACACACACACACATATTTATATATATTTATATATATAATAAGATATAAATGCTTATGAAAATTATTTTATTTTAAATTTTGACCGAACTATGACACTTGTATATTTTTGTAGATAATGTACTCTGGCCATATGATCGTAAAGGGTGTTATAATTTTGATTAATACACTTTATTTATGTTTGGAAGAGATTATTTCGAGTGAAAAATATATTTTTAAAGAATATGTAAAAGAATAGAAAAAAAATGTTAGATTCACATACAATTTTATTAGTGTATAAATGACTTGCAACAATGATTGTCTCGAAGTGATGACAACACATGAAAACATTAGAAGACAAATTAACAAACAAATAATTCCCAATTTTTGAGTAAAAAGTATTTATGAAATCCATAAAACCCTAATAATTTATTAGTAAAACCTCTCTCACATGGAGAGGTGAATAGCCAAGAACAACTTGTCCTTTGCAATTGCCGAAAGGATCATCACTCATCAGCCCATTTTTATAAGAAAAGCCATTTCCGAAACTATATAAAAACCAATCACTTCTCTCCCCTCTTGGCCTTCTCCAGATTACATTTATTCAAAGATACGCCAATCGTTTAGTTTGAAGCTATATTTGATCCGATCATGGCTCAATGCATTTTCTCTCAGGTCAACTTAATCTCTTATATGTTGAATTTATGTTTGTTTCTTTTTAGATTTCGCGAGTGTGAAGTGGGTATAGTGAAACAAAAACTTGAATTTTGTTGCAGGTCCCTGTTGGGGTCCCTATCAGCAGTGATTCATCCCTCCGGAGATCAGTGCTTAAGGTTTTCAATTATTCTTTAGTTATTGTTGAATTTATAATATTTTGCATGCCAAATCTCGTAGCTTTTGTTTTGCTCAAATGATTCAGATGTGATCTGATATTGAGGTGCAGTTGATAAAATATTGAGGTAGTAACTTGTACTATAAAGCTTGTACCTAGCTGACGTAGGATAAACACTGCTGTTTTGCTATTGTTTCATTTGTGCTTGATTAGGTCTGAACTCGAATCTCTTTAAAAAGTTTAGAGTAGAGGTCTCCAATTGCTTTAGTTTGTCCATTCTATTAAAATCTCTTATGGTCTTGTAATCGCTATTTAATGGATATAAAGATTAAGGCTTCCAGTTTATTCCATACCAACAGCTGCACTTAACAGCATATTTGGCTAAGCTTAAAAGGTGCATAAAATCACCCATTTTGGATAGTATGCTTCATTCTCTCCCGTTCTTTTTCATCTGTACTTCACTTTCATACAGTTTCTGCTTTCAGACATGTCATACAATAGAAGCTGTTTATTGATCAGATAAACACATCCTTCACTTTTTTCATCCTTTCATATTGCATACCTATCCCTTGTTTGTGCTCAATTTTTCCAAAATTACATTTTTACAAAACTCATTTTCATCACACATTTCCAATAAAATAACGTTACACAAAAACTACATTTTTTCCTTATTTTTTAACCGCACATTCTCCAAAAAATCGCTATTCTAAAATATGTTTTCCCCTAAATTTTATTTTAATGGAGCCCAAATAGGGCCTAGTCTGTGTTGACCTCAATTTTTGTAGGGGCGAGGTAGTAAACAGATCACGGTTCCACTCAACCACGTAGCCTCTTCCTGTACATTTGGACAAACTGTTACGTGGCTTTTAGAGGTGGTGGAGGACGTAGCCACGAGCACTCCGACAGTCATGGCAGTTTATTTGTAAGTGAATATTTAGGTGTGAGACATGCTAAAGACGTGAGCCACTATGAAGAAAGTGGGTCGAATTTGGGAGTAGTGAGAGTGATATGAGAGCAATTTATAGTTCAGTGTATAAGATTGTATTACCTTCAAATGGCACTAAGTATGAGTTTTTATAATAGAAGAAGTAAAATACTAACCATTGGATGGAAAGGTACGTGGTTTTATCTTGATTGCCAAGGTGTTTCCTCCTAGGCATCAATCCGTCAATCACAGGCTGATCGGCATTTAATGCTTTCTTAAAAGTGGTCATCCAAGAGTTTAGATCTGACCTCTGAAATATAGACCGGCAATTAGACTTTTAGGCGCTTCTTGCAGAATAGCAATCAATTGTAGGAAGATCTTGTACAAAAGATCTTTTGGAAGAGGTGAAGTAGGAGATGCCTTTTATCAATCAAAGAGCCTAATCACTTTAGATTCACTGCCTGCAGCATGCATAACACCTAACATGGCCATGGAGGGCCGGTCTCTTCATGGAACTTTAGTGAAATTGATGCATAACCTTGGCTGACACACACACACACACACACACACACACACACACATATATATGGCCTCATCTCAGCAAGGTAGGAAGGTGATGTGGAGTATGGGCCTGATTGGTTTGCTAGCTGGTTGTTACGTGGCGATGAGTTGAAGCCTCACCATAAGGGGCGAAACAATAGTCCACCAAATTCATGTATGAATATCTATAAGCTAAACATCACAAAACCCGTACCTATTGGGCAGACTGTCGAAAACCCCATACCTTTTGGAAATAGCATAAAACGTCTCTGTTTGAAACATTTAGTGTGGAATACCCCTTACTGTTCATTTTCTCGATAAAAAAATATGAAATAACGAATATATCTCCCTATTAAATGAGACAAAAAAAAGGAAAGAATAGAAAAATAAAAAACTAATTACAATCATAGTCTCAAAATATTTTTAAAAAGTACAAAAAAGCCCAAATAAATTAGGCATAATTCTTCTTCTTCCCTAACCCACCCCACACCCCCAACAACTAAACCCACCTTCATCTTTCTCTTTCTCTCCAACCATCGTGGCCACCGCAACGGTAGGTCCACAACAAGTTGAATTCCTTGGAAAAAGGAAAAACCCAAAGTGAATATCAAAATCAACGAAAATTAATTGGACAAAGAAAAATAAGAAACTGGGTATCTGCACATAAGAAGAAAAATTTCTTGAAACCCACATTCAAAATTGGGAACACAAATCCGTAAATTGAATCAATCACGACCCCATAGTTGACTTTAGAATCCTAGCCGTGGGAGACGACGACGACTTATTCTTTGCCTTTGAAGATGCGGTTGCAGTACAGGTGGTGGGATTTTTCTTGGAGGTGGCAACGACAAGATTGAGAGCAGCGATGATAGATTTGGAGACGTATAACAAGGCTAGGCATCCTCGAAAAAACTTAGATGGAGTCGACATTGGATTTTTGCTTGGTTTTGAGAGTTGTTAGGAAATTAATGAACGGAATCGCCCCCTTTTGTACGCCGTGAAAGCAAGTTATTAGCAAATTGAACACCCATATGTTGCAAACAGAAGAAGCCTGGAAGAAAAGCAAGGAGGTATTCTTCATGGAATTGTGCAATTTCATGGGATTGAATCGGAGGATTAGAAGAATAAATGGGGAAGAATGAATGAAGAGGAAAAATGGGTTTTGGCTAAAGGGTTTGTTATAGAGTGGAGCGCCCTTTTTCATCCATTATATGCCAAATCTGTTAAAGAAATGGTTGGTGAGCACTTGGTTGAAGAAAAGTCACCTTCAGTGGTGGCTTCCAACAAATTCTTCCCCAATTTATGAAAATTGATGGGTTTTCCCTAAATTGATGAGAAAGGGAGGAGATGACGGCGGTGGCAGAGAGGAGAAGGAAGAGGAAGAGTGGTGGTGGATATAGAGTGACTGAACTGCGGTGGTAGCGGCCGTGAATGGTAGTGGTGGGAGAGATAGGAGGAAGATAAATGATTTTTGATTTTTTAGTTTTGATTTTTAATTATTTGTTTGGGTCTCGTTTGTACTTTTTTAAAACATTTTGGGATTATATTGTAATTAGTTTTTTTATTTTTCTCTTCTTTTTGTTTTATTTAATTGGGAGGGTATATTCGTTTTTTCACAAATTTTAATTGAGAAAATGCATGATAGGGGGTATTCCACACTAAACGTTTCAAACATGAACGTTTTGTGCTATTTCCAAAAGGTATGGGGTTTTTCGGCGGTTTGCTCAATATGTAGGGGGTTTTGTGCTGTTTAACCGATATTTATATAATGCGTGGACTTTCAATTTTTTTTTTTTTTTTTTTGCTGCTCTTGAAATTATTCTAATGATGTTATTTGGAACAAATATTCTAGGTCCTATTAATCTTCAAAGCACTTTTGTTGCCCATTCAACTTTGACGTAAGAACTGCACATTGTTTAAACACGCATTTGATATAATTCCAATCTTGGTTATGCATATATAAGGCTTTGGAGGAAAATTGCATTAATTGAGTCCATTTGTGCATGATGAAACCATAAAAACGATTTAGATTCTTAAACCTCATTATCTCTTTCCTTTCCTTATCTTAAACATAACTTGGATCTTTTTTTTGCATCTTCATTATCACATCCTATCCAGCTTTCTCCATGGTTTCAGTGAAACTCCTGATGTTTAGATACCAATAATCTTTCATTTTTTTTGGTTGTACACTGCTCATTGCAATGTTGGGACCTGCAAATATGAGAAAACTATGGTTATAAACACTAATTGCATCTCATTTTATTGCAGACAAATAATGTGACTTTTCATGATAAATCATGGACTTCTGGCACACCTTTTAACTTGAGAAGTGAAAATGCACGATCTCGAAGTCGATTTGTGGTTTGCATGTCAGTACAGCAAGCCAGTAAATCTAAGGTTGCTGTTTCACCCGTAACACTAGAAGATGTGAAAGAGCCTCCACTACACTTGTACAAAAACAAGGAACCATATACAGCAACCATTGTCTCTGTTGAAAGGCTTGTTGGTCCAATGGCTCCTGGAGAGACATGTCATATTGTCATCGATCATGGTAGCAATGTTCCTTATTGGGAAGGACAGAGTTATGGGATCATTCCTCCTGTAAGTTCAAAGAATTTCCATTTGTTTGTACTTAATTCACGAAGTTGTGTGAACTTCAAAGTTCCCATTAAAATTTCCCGTCTCATCCAACCTATTCCTTTGAGAAACTCTTGGGGTTAACTTATGCTGGAATATGGTGGAACCTTCTTGTGCAATACTTGCACTTAGTTGTAATGTGGTTTGGCTTTGTTCTTGGCATACCCATGTCATATCATTATGCAGTATGTTCCCCCACTTCACCATGTCCTAAATTTACTTCTATTTTATTTCAGGGTGAGAACCCTAAAAAGCCTGGTAGTCCCCAGAATGTTCGTCTATATTCAATTGCATCTTCCAGGTATGGCGACAATTTTGATGGTAAGACAGCGAGTTTGTGTGTCCGACGCTCTGTCTATTATGATCCTGAGACAGGAAAAGAAGACCCCTCAAAAAAAGGAGTATGCAGCAACTTTTTATGTGATTTAAAGCCTGGAGACAAAATTCAGCTCACAGGTAAGATTTTAATGATTCTAGTGAAGGCAAAAAGGAATTAGGATATTTGATTTCATGAGTTTTTGAGCGATGAAGTTATATAAAGAAATCAATAGCCATCTCTCTTGATATGAGATTAGCCTATGTTCTTCGGAACCTATTTATTTTTATTTGATAATTTTGTCTCACTAAACATTTATTTTTCCGAGTAGTAGGTCTGAGCTCTTTGATATGCTCTATTCTTTGAATCTTATTTCCGTGTACCACCAAACTGTTCGCACGAGCGAGTTTGGTGATTAAGAATTGTGAATTAGTAATAAATTCAGATTTATGTTGGGGATGTTTTTCTTTCTTTGTGCATTTGGAAGGCAAATTTTTTAATAAAATTATTGGCTTCTGTCTTACCCCAAATCCATTCTCAGCTGGCAATCTGATTTTTCAAACTTGAAATAAAGTGTAATTACCATATATCCATTGTGTCCTAAAGAATTTCATATTAGCTTGTACTGAGCAGAGTGCTTACTTTGTGTTCCTTTCATCTTAGTTCAGGCCACTTCAAGTTTTATCTCGTAATCTCTAGGCATTATACAAATCCCAGTGTTGGGAATGATCTTAGTTGAGTTGACTATTTTGGTTCTCTTACATTTTTATGAGGTTCTAGTCTCTGTGTTGTTAACATTGTGCGACTTCGGCAGGGCCTTCTGGCAAGATAATGCTTCTGCCTGAGGATGATCCCAATGCCACCCACATTATGATTGCCACTGGTACTGGTGTGGCTCCCTACAGAGGGTATCTTCGCCGAATGTTCATGGAGGACGTTCCCACATTCAAATTCGGGGGCCTCGCTTGGCTTTTCCTTGGGGTTGCTAACAGTGACAGCCTTCTTTACGATGACGAGTTCTCCAAGTATCTTCAGGACTACCCAGATCATTTCCGATACGACCGTGCACTTAGTCGCGAACAGAGGAACAAAAGTGGAGGCAAGATGTATGTTCAGGATAAGATTGAAGAGTACAGTGACGAGATCTTTAAACTTCTGGATGGCGGAGCACACATTTATTTTTGTGGCCTTAAAGGGATGATGCCGGGAATTCAGGATACCCTTAAGAGGGTTGCAGAGGAGAGAGGGGAGAGCTGGGACGAGAAACTCTCTCAACTGAAAAAGAACAAACAGTGGCACGTCGAAGTCTATTGATGCTGCTTAAGTTGTAGCTGATTGTGTTACTCAATATATCATGGGAAACGAGGATTCTTCTTGCTACATGATGATGTTATTTGTTTGTTAAATTGAGAGACCTACGTGAAGTCGAACTTCACTAGCACTTCTATATTCATGTGTAACATTTGTGGATGAAGAAAACTTGTTTTGTGCTTCAAAATGAATGTTCAAGAAATCTCTCGATAATTTCTTGACAAAAATTCTGCACTCTGGATCTTTTGTCTATATAAATTGCAATACATATGCTTGTGATTGAATAAACGTTGGCAACTTTGTTGGTCATTGGCTAAATTTCAAGTTAATTACCAAGAAATTGTTGGCCGCCTTGGGGGAGAGAATGAAAAGTGGCATTTCTAAATTAACATTATGCAAATGTATGGAGATCGATTTTGACCAACAAACATAATTATTTATTTCAGAGCGAACTTATTTACTTAATTTAAGCTTAACAAAACATGCACCAAATCTTTATTCAACAAGTCAAGAACTGTATTACTCTAATCTTATTTGCCACCACCATACACAAATATCACAGAAAATTAATCACTCCACTTAATTAATTAATTTATTATCTACTTATAAGTTATAATCAACAGCAGCATTAGGCTAGGAAGTGGGAACTGACGCGGCCAAGAATATTTCCCGCTTTTGCTTTCGAAGTCAAAAGAGAGAGAATCCTGAAGACAACCAGCAAAACGACGTCAATACTCCACAGAAAAGCTGGCCATGAGCAATGCCATTATCACGTGATCGCGGTGCATGTCACGAACTCCTACTCTTGTGACTCCTCCACCATTCAGGCTAGCACGCATATTTTTTAAGGCAAATCGTAAGTCCTGATTTATTAAAGCTGCTCACCTATTTGGGATCGAAGCATATTTTTGAGGCAATTCGTAAGTCCTCGCTTATCGGAGTTGCTTACATTTTTTAGGCAATCTGTAAGATCTCACCAACTTGACAACCAATACTTAAAAGTCTGACCCGCACATGAATGTACGACTCAGACTTGGGGACTATTGTTACTCCCATAAATTACGTGGCATGCACATGATAGGAAGGGTCCCACATGCCGACGTGACATTGACTTTGACGATCCTTTAAAAGATAACATGGGCTTCAGCCTAAGGGAGCCTCGGATTGGAGGTCCTCGTTGTGAAGAGCCTCGGCTCTTCTCCTCATCCACTTACATAGTGCATCGGCTGAAGGGCCTCATTCACTTTGTTTTTGGGCTTGGACAACGCCCATATGGCCCACTTACATTTTCTATATCTATGTGAATCATTTCATAATTAAGGTACGTTATTTAACCCTATCATCTTCCCCTTTTCCGTCTGTTGCACTCTCCTTTTTCTTTTGTCCGGCCGTTGACTTGACCGTCAGAGTGAAAACGGTTGTCGGACCTTTTTCTTGACCGGCGACCTTTGCTTCCTAACGGGGTGCTCAGTGTGCAGATGATATCTATGCGGAGGGGACGTGGCGGGGATTTTGTTGGCATATTTTTTGGAGTCAATAGATTTTATTGTTTCTGGTTATTTACTATTTATTATGCTCCACGGAATAATCAAACTTCACGCTAATGCAATTAAAAGTTATTGTATTTTATTTATGTTTTCCCATTCTGAATTTTTAATGAAGTAGCTAATTATTATCATGAAATATGCTTCATATAATCTGCTGACACAAAATTTGTTGTGTTTCCATCTCACATGTTGTGCATGTTTACACTTCAAACACCTATTAACGTTTTCTTCATATATATATGCATTCTACCATCAAATTCAAATGAATTATATATGTATGCACGATTTCACCGCTAATTAAATTTTTCTAATGTTTGTCATGTCATGTTAAATTGCATGAATACCCAACTGTACATTGTAGCATGCCTATGAGGTTACCACACCGTCAACACACAATGCAAGGTTATTGTTTCATATCGAATCTCGTTATGCCAAGCACAACAATTTATGAATGTTAATATTTAACATTATCAGTTCTCATTTAAACTTATATGTTAATTTGTTTTAAATATATTACTATGTTGATATGTAAATTGTAGATTAAAACCGAACCAAGTTGCAAATAATGATTTGATTTGGTTTGGAAAAAAAAATTGAACCGTTTGAAATGATTTGAGTTGAAAATATGGCACAAACCGTCCAAACCGAATCGCGTTCACCCCTAACCACTAGACTGACGCCAGTCTGTACCATAAGCCACACCTAATTGATATCAGTGCCTAGAATAATATCACATAAGGTTAAAGTATGAAAAAAATGAAGATTGATAATAGTGTACACATAAATGATAACTTGTTCCTCATTCCAGCATTAGAGAGAGACTAAAAGACCATCTATTTTATGCTCATTTGCATAGGACCATTTTCACATTTTAAATCTTTCGAGACAGAATAGGGCTGATGGTGGAACAGACACGATAGGAATGGCGATGGAACGAATCAAAGTGAATGTAGCCATTACCATCCTAATAATTTTTTATACTATTTTCTGTCTACAATTTATGAGCAACTCTAGGTCTTCCAAATCTTGCTTCAAATATTCAACCTTTTACGCATACACATTGGTAATTACAAAAAAATAGAAAATATAACGGAAAAAAAAAACCTAAATTAGGCTTCATAAAGTACTTAGATTTTTAGATGATAAAAAAAAAGGAGTTTCGACATATTGAGCATCCTTTGTTGTGATAATAGCATGCTCCGACATTAGAGTTGCGTCACCAAAGCCGACGAATATGAAATATGGTCATTGTCGACGGTTGTAAAATTTGGGTTTCTAATAGAGGAGTGAAAATGAAGGACCGTAAAATTGCAATACTTTTAGAAAATTCTTGTTATTGCCCCCAATAATCTAATTCATGAATTACTACTCCATAAACAAGATAAGAGATGCAAGGTTTATCAAGTATCCAACTCTTCCAGGAGTCTCTTGCAGTGGTTACGGTGGTGATCAGAAGAATTGCTTACCACATATTAATAATCCATATACTCGAGGTTGTTTGTCGGATACTCTTTTGTCGCCCTAGCGAAGGCGGAGGAGAAGAAAAGGCGAAGGCAATGGCAAGGGAATACTAATGTGAGTCGAATGAACCATGCAATGCACATTAAATATAACTGGTTAAACGATTTTTTTTTTTCTACACATTTGCCACAAGTATTATCCACTTATTCACCCCATCGGGCTTAAAGTCCGATTAATTCTTTTCTTTCTTCACAAATTCCTTTAATACTTGATCGAGAATTAATGTGGCTATCAAAACCATCCATATTCATATTTATTGTGGTGCTTTGTAGTTACTGTAATTGCATTTGTCCCATGAGGTACGAGTCATATCAAGTATCCTGATCTTCGAGGAATTCCTTACTATTGTTAAGGCATTAATTAGAAGAATTGCAAACCACAATCTGCGTTAAATCCATACAGTCAGTGCTGTGAGCCAATTAGCCAGTTGGATCGATTAAAAGCGTAATCCCCCTTGTATTGACAATAAAATAATATTATAAATTTGTTTGGACCCCATACGTCAAATAAACTTTTGGTCGGGTCCAATCATTCTCCTATTAAAAATGTCACAATACAAAAATATATAACAATGTATAGAAATTAATAATACATAAGTAATGTAACTTAACGTAAAGTAACGTCGATTTTTATCATCAACTATGAACTTAACTCAACCTACAACCTTTTTTTTTTTTTTATTGTTCAAGAGAAGCTAATAAGCAATCATTTAGACGGCTTTTTAAAATTAATTATTAATTGATGTTACAAAAGGTACAAGAATTTGGGCTTCTCAAATATATTGGACAAAAATACTTCAAGTGGTCTAATTTAACAACTTTTGGTGCCTTCAATCAAGAAAAATGGCATCAAACAAGATTTACAAACTATTTCAGTACTTTTTTTTTCTTTATCATTAATTCATTTTGATGTTTTAGGTCAAATGTGGAGATCTAATTTCAATTATTTTACAATATTGTGCTATGAGTGCTTCTCGAATGGACATTGTTAGTCACCAGGTCAGTGTCAACTAGAGAAAAATTTGATCGACCAATTTTTGTACCATCTTTCAAAATATTGTTTCACATACAAATTTATGTCATATAGTGATGATACCAATATAGGGTGCTAGCCTGAGTAGTCACCCCGAGGAGTTCGGGGCCCATTTGAGCACGACCCTCACGATCTCCTCAAGCTCAGGCATCCACTTTCCAACAACTCTTCCCCGAGTTTACTACCAAAGCCTCGTGCCGTTCAATCCCTGATTTATTAGGACTCTACTTCATGTCAAGACTTATCCAACCCCAGGAAACAAAGTTATGCTTATAATATGTTACCTTATTCTGAGAGGATTCTAATACTAGAGACTCATTTTTATCCAAACGCATGTGTGATACAAAACCAATTAAGTTGCAACTTCCAATCGCGTTAGAACTTCTAGGATTTCAACATTGTAATCATACTAGGCATGCACTACATACCTCCATAAATACATCATTCCAATTCATGATCAAGGCACGTTTTTACATAATTTTCAGTATATATCTTCTCACAAATTCTCCCTCTGGCTTAAGTATCGGAGGGGGGACGAGGACACACCTCGACGCCTTTGTTTCAAGTACCGAAATATCTCGTCCGTACTCACTCTCAATCGTCAAACTCGAAATTAACATGTACGATTTTTTGTAGCATCATATAGGAAAGAAGATGAGTTAGCCGTAGATTAAATATTATTGTAGCCCCCTACAACTCCATTGAGAATTGAACTAGAAGATTATTAACAAGTCACATGTTAACACTTGTTTCACAAATGTCAATTGAAATGGGTATGATAAACACGTTTTTAATTAAATATGAGAAAATTGAAATAAAAATAAAATAAAACCTCCCATCTTTTCCTAATGTAAGATGTCTTTTTATTTGTTTTTCATTCTCATATTTTTGAAATGTCAGAAAATATTATTTTCACTCGACTTTATGTCTATCTTGATTCTAAACTACTTCAAAAGACATTTAATTTGAAGATAAAATACCATATATTGAGAAGAAATAATGAAAATATAAGTGCTATTAATACATCTCTACTAAAAAATCATATGGCAAGAGAGAGAGAGAGAGAGAGAGAGAGAGAGAAGATATAGATAGTGAGAAGGTTGAATATTAAGGCAGTAACACATGAGAATTTTCTCAATCTATTTATTACGGCATTGGTAGAGAAATTATTTAATTTAATTTAAATTTTATTATTAATGAATTAAATGTTACTAATAATATGAAATTAAGGGCATTGTTGACCAATTAAGAAAATATACAAGGGAAAAAGTGTCAATGAATTCCACACATCCACACGTCTCATGTACCGTAGCCGTAGATTCAGCACATATTTTAATTTTTGAAAGGATTTCTATCACCACGAGATTTATTAAGGCCAGTTTGATTCACATTATTGTAAAATGAGGATGAAAAATAGAGCCGTTATTGGGCTCCACACAAGAGATATAAATTTAAAA
>CAIGRP010075038.1:0-10633 GCA_903798385.1 Fraxinus cuspidata | reverse complement strand
TTAGCTAGACGGTTTGAAATGAAGGATTTGAGTTAGCTAGACATTTTGACTCACCATTCTCGCTATCTCCAATTCTAAATGCAAGTATGAATATGTTGTTATTAGCATCCTCTGTACACACCGTGAAAAGTGTACCACTATAGTGTCCATTCAAATTCGTGCCATCAACTACAATCACAGGCCTATAGTGTTTTCATCATCTAATTGATGGACCTAGGGCCATGAAGCAGTGTTTGAATCTATTGTGACCATCAAGCTCCAGTAATGTGACCGTACCAAGATTTTTTTTATAAAGTATAGAAATAAGCTTGATATTTTCATGAATTTGTATGTAGGATCACCTATAAACATCTTCAATGTTTTCTCCCGAGATCTCCAAGCCTTTACATAATTCAAAGAAACTCTATGTATATAACATGTCATTACATATATCGTTTGGAGTGTATATGGTTCGTGAGGAGGTGTACTTGTATTTATTTGATGCAAGATGTCACAAATGTGGTTGATACTTGCCTATGAGATCCCAATACTATATTCGAAGCACATGTGTGACCATCCGTAATCCGCCCAATCTTAAACATCTTTGTTGCCCCCAATTTTGAAGAATTTCATATCCAATTACACTCTTTTTGTAAACACTTGATAAGATATTATTTCTTGTCCGAACGAACAATCATAAATTCAAACATGTTTTGTATGGCTAAGAAAGACATGCTCAATTTCAGATTTTACTTATTATGGAAGACTCTTCCCTATTCTATTTCCATACCATTAGCAGCAAAGACAACTGTAATTTCATATCTGAAATTATGATCTAAAGGTTCAACTGTTGCATCGCATATGTTTAATGACATAGCCATTAATGAAAATATATCATCACTGGAGTGTACATTAACTGAAACCATGCATGTTTTTTCTCCACTTTCCGCGGTTGTGACCTCAACGATTATCGGATATTTCTAAAGGGTCACAATCCATGTACTTCATCATCAGGTGGGACAACACATTAGTATCACTCTTTATTCTGATTGCAGGAAAATCACTGTTTAATGTATACGTCATATTGATTGCAACCTTTGTTTGATCAAAACCGAACTCAATCATAATGATGTTTATTAGGTTCGTAGAACCGCACTTCCAATCAACCAACATCAGTGATACGTGCGATCCATTTATCGTGCACAGACCTTATTTTTGCAAATTTTCACAAAAAAATGTAAGTTACAAAAAACTAATGTAGTTCATGATTAATGCAGGTAACAAATTTGCATATAACATTATCTTTAAAAACTGTCACAGCATGAAACTTTGAAGGGTCATAATATCTTATTATAAATCACATAAATAAGATCACTGGTCACAGTCATTTTATACATAATCTTCAATCGAATGGTTTCACTACAAGTCACATGATCACATGTATTGAATCACGTCACATAAAATTATCCATTTTAAATAATTGTTCATATCATATGATTGTGATCAATTACATGACTTATTAGATGTCACAATTTCAAATACAATCCACAACAAATCAAAGTTGCAAACATAAATTTTCGAAAAGAAAACACGACATACAAATTCGAGTTTGAATATCAGTTAAATTGACTACCGAAGCGTAATTGTCCGTATGAGAAATTGTGAGTTGCCCAATTCTAATGTTTAATTATCTACCAATTGTAATACGACGCCAATCAAGCCTAAAATCGAAGCAACTGGAAACGAATTCAATTTAGCATAATAGAAATTTTCCTACAACTGTCAATAATTATCACTTTGTGACGATATTCTTCAATTTGTGAAGTGAAATCTCTAAATTTTTTAAGTATCAGGGATAAAGGCGATGGTAAATGATAACGTTGTGATGAATTTGTGTTTCAGTGATGGAGGAGTTCGGTCACAAATGGGATTTCAATGCTTGATTTTAGGAATTGAATCTTAATTAATATATATATGTCTAGATTTAAAATTTTCCCTATAATTTATTTGCAGCGGCTTACTTATCCAAAGAAATGAAAATGGCTCTTGATTGTTGATTCAATCTTTTGATCTTGGTCCTTTTATATTTTTTCAGGTATTCTAAAGTGATAAAATTAAGTCCATATTTGAGTCTCATTTCAAAAAATTCATTTTTTTAAACTCATTTTAAATTAAATAATCTTTCGATAAAATAATTTTATACATAAATTTAATTTTTTTCCTATTTTAACTACACATTATCCATTAAAAAAATCACTATTACAAAACTTATTTTACCAAAAGAGAGGGCTCAAACATGAGCTAAAGGAAAACAGAATTTAAGATTTCATTATAAAAATCAAGTTATTAAAAATTTTATTGAAAATTTGGGACGAAGCAAGTTCATGTTTGGTGGTGATTAAAATCATATTTTTATTATATTTTTATATAAGTTGATGAAATGTGTGTTTAAAAAGTTGTGTGATCCATAAAACATGTAATTGAAATTGATTGTTGACTATACTGAGTTTAAAATCTAGATTTTAGTTTGTACCAAATAAATGCTAAATTATTGTTATATAATATATAATAATGTATATTTACGATAAGATATATAATAATATAAATTTTAGTAAAACATATACAATCAAATCCGCTTTTTTATGTTTGACCGTCGTCATTATTTTCATCTAAGCCCTGGTTTGATCTTCATTATTTTCAAAATATATTTTTCTCTCTTTTATTTTTAACCACACATTTTCAATAAAATAATATTACACACAAATCTAAAAATTTTCCTTATTTTTTAACTATATATTCTTCGTCGAATCACTATTCTAAAATACAATTTTTTACAAAAAGAAATAAGGCTTATACAAACTCTAAATCTTAAATCAATTAGTAAGAGAAAATACTTTCAATTTCACTGCTCAGAAACCCATTCCCTCTCGCCATCTCGACAAATTCACTCAGCTCAGAAAACTCATTGTGACACCAACCACGTCGGAGCCCCAATTCGTCGGCAATGAAGAAGGCGAAGTCTCGGGCGCTAGCTTATTCGCTCGACATCAAGAACGGCAAACAGAGTGTTCCTCATGTTCACTTCAATCCTTCCACTAATTCTTTCATAGTTGATGAGGATTCATATTATGTCGTTTTGGATGTGTCATCTTCGTCTAATTCTTTTTTAAGAAGAGTTGATGGTGATAGTGGAGTCATTAAGAATTTGGTAAGGAAAAAGGCAACGCCTCCTCAGTTAGCCAAAAAGTTCTTCATTGATTGTCAATATATAAAACTGCTTGCTGGTGTGGGCAGAATATAATAGTGTTTTGACCTAAAATGGAAAATGCAGTGTGGAATCTGGTCTTTTCAGCTAAAATGCTGTTTTTGTGTTTGTTTTTACTTGATTTCATTTTTAGATGAATAAATGTAAGGAAACTTAAAAATGTTTAGTTTAATTTTGAATCTTGATACTTAAAATTTTTTAATTTATTTTGATGTTTACTTTTTAGATCTTTTCAAAAGCCATTGCTTTTTTTAAGAGTGGATTTTGACAAGTATGTGAACATGATAACTGTTATTATGTTATTTGGTTACTTTATATACTTCTCTCAACATGAGTAGCCACAATTTTCAAACGACGTTTGCAATGTCTAAAGATACATATTTTCGATCACATTTTTAAATTGTACATGCGAATTCGAAACTATAAAATGTATTAGGGATGATATACAAAACAAAAAAATGACATAGATTTGTGACTAGCAATCAAAGTCACAAATATGATATGTCATAATCACACAATATAATATGTGACTGTCACACAATATATTACAAATATAATGTATAGATTCACAGTTTCCGAAGGGTATCTTGAAAAATCACCATCGAAACTTTTTAACCTCAAGTACTACATGATGTTGTTAGTAAATATTTAACTGGATGCAGTGTCTCATTTAACTCATACTGTAATGTTACTGCAACTTGTGTAGAATTCATAGTGTTAACGAGTTTGATATACGTGCATTCATCTTCCACTAATATTACAGATGTATCGCTTCCATAAAATAGAAAAACGTGAACATAGTTCATCTCTGCAAAATATATTAAAGGAATGGTAAGACACAAGTTTCGCATCAAGCCACATTTTATAATGTCACATACGTTCAGTCACATACAATGTCATATATGTTCAGTCAATGTGTTCCCTCTCTTGCCCTTAATAAAGTCTTCTAATTGAAACCAAGTCACAATTTTCATGGATGCAAGTTTTAGGTCACATTATTAAACTGCCTATGCAAATTAAAAATATAAAATATATTATAAATGGCAGTCATAGACTCCCAACTTTATAAGTCATGATCACATATTATATTATGTTACACATATAGTATTATATATATTTTAGGTCATACTGCAGTAACCCGAGTTCTTGTGATTCGAGTGCCACTAAAATCGTATATTGAACATAAAAAATGCTTTCTAGAACTTGAAACTTTATTAAACACTCTCATAAAAATAGAGAGTCAACCCTTAACTTAAAAATTGACATCAAATAAAAAATTTACTAGAGGTTTAAATAAAAGTTTTGATGTCTAAATCATTACTTATCCCCTGTTTGTGATCCATTTTAATGTGTTTTGGGAAATATGTATTTCAGAATAGTGATTTTTTTTTTTAAGAATGTGTAGTTAAAAAAGAATGAAAAATTTTGGATTTACGTGTAATATTATTTTATTGAATAATACGGATTAAAAGTAAAGAAAGATTTTGAGTTTATGAGTAATATTATTTTATTGAAGAATTGTGGTTAAAAAGAGGAAATAGAAAAATATATTAAAATTGCAATGGAGCCCAAACAGGGACTTAAAAATTCTTAAATAAATAAATAAATAAAAGTTTAATAAGTCTCTTTTCACTTGCCACTTTGCCAACCCTCTCATGTCCTGATTGCAACGGAATATTAATATTTTGTAAGGAAAAAGGATGGGGAAAATGATCTCTCAATAAATTTATTAGTGAAATGGATAATTAGTTCATACTAGAACATAAATAATGTCATAACATATTTAAGGAGTTACGAAAAATTGTACCGAACATAGGACTCATACTTAATTTTGTGTAGCGCTACTAAACTTCGGCCTCAAACTTTTAAACGTAAATATAGGACTCATACTTAATTTTGTCCAACATAGCGCATGAAATAATATGTCACATAAAACAATCATATATTTACCTATGAATATAAACTAAAGAAATTGATTATTGGAATATAATTCTCAATCTGTGTGTGTGGAGTATTTAGGCTTGGGAGTGAATAAGAAAAAGGTGATGTGTAAATTTCTTGAAAATCATGCGCATATATAGTACTATGATAATGCATTGTATAAGTCCTATCACTTGTATAGATAAATTTGAATACTTAAAAGGATAATAACAATATATATATCAGAATTTGTTAAATCCCATCACTTATCCATTTAAATTTGAACGCTTTAAGGATAATGACAATATCCAACATAATCCTCAAACTATTAGTCAACATTCAATTAGGTTCCTAAACTATCATATCCATGGAATGAGGTCCTAAATTCGAATATAACAACTAGTTTCGAGGAATGGGGTGTCACAATCTATCTCCCTTATATTTAATTTCGTCCTTAAAATCTACCTTAGATCTCACCAAAAAGTAGTAGATACTTGGCTCATATCTTTCTCTCTCTCAAGTTGCCTCCTCGATTGAATGATTGTGTCATTGCACCTTCACAAAGGAAATTACCTTATTTCTGAATGCTTGGAATTTCTAATTAATGATCCTTATTGGCACTTTCTTGTAGCTCAAACCCCACTGTAATTCAATGGACTAATAATTTACGAGATGGCTCGGATCAGGGACATACTTTTCTATGCATGGCACATGGAATATGTCATGCTCTACTGAAAGTTCTGAAGGTAAAGCCAACTAATATGCGACATCACCAATACGTTGCAAAATTTCAAATAGGGTAATAAACCTTGATCACAGCTTACCCTTTTTGTCAAAATGTAACACTGCTTTCATCGTTGCAACCTTGAATAATACATTATCACCTACTAAAAATTTTAGATCCTTTCTCATTTTCTCTACATAAATATTTTGTCTATCATGGACAATTTTCCTACAGGCTCGAATTTTCTCAAAAGCATGCACTTTTTATTGAATGATCTCTAGATCCAAAATCTTTCATTCACCGACCTCATCCTAATGAAGGGCTATTTGCATTTTCTCCCGTACAAAGTCTCATATGATGCCATGCAAATAGAGGCGTGATAGCTATTGTTGTATTCGAACTCAATCAAGGGCAAATATTTCTTCCAATGTTCCCCAAACTCGAGGACACAAATTTGAAGCATATCTTCTAGTGTTTAAATCATTCACTCAGACTGACCATCTGTCTAAAGGTAAAAAGTCATACTAAATTTTAGCTTAACCCCTATAACTCGATGTGAACTTTTCTAGATTTTGCGATGTGAACCTTAGATCACTATCTGATACTATTGAAATGGGACACCATGCAACCTCAGTATCTCATTCATATATAACTATGCAAAGTGGTCCGGTAAAAAATGTCATCCAAATTGAAAAAAAATTGAGTTGATTTGGTGAGTTGATCTAGAATGACCCAAATAGCCTCATGACATCTTGCTGACTTCAAAAAACGGACCACGAAGTCCATCATTACATGCTCCAACTTCCACTCCAAAACTTCTAATGGTTCAATCAACCCTCACGGTAGCTAGTGTTTAGCATTCACTTCTTGACATTCTAAACACTTTTCGACATAGTCGACTATATCTCTTTTCATGCATTTCTACCAAAATACCGCCTTAAGATATCTTTACATCTGTGTACCTCTTGGATGTACTGAATAAAGAGTGAGTGAACCTTCTCTAATATTTCCTTTTTCAACTCCTCAAAGGCCAGTACACATAAGCGTCCTTGATAATACACATCTTTTCCATTTCCATGGTGAAATTATTTCGATTCTTTGTATCAATCTCTGCCTTTATAAATTCAAACGACTGATCAACTTTCTAATGGTCTTTAATCCTGTCACGGAGTGTTGGTCGAATCGAAAGTGCTACCGTTCAAGCAACATCATTGACAGTATTGTGATCACTTCAAGACTTAATCTCTTGAACTCTTTCCATAATGGCTTCTGCAAGGTCAAAGTCGCCATTTGACTTGTCACTTTTCGACTCAAGACGTTTGCTACAAAATCTTTGAGAATCCTTCAATAAAACTCTTATAGTATTCCACAAAGCCCAAGAATCTGCGAATTTCACCTACATTAGTTGGTCTTGACCAATTTAACACTGCATCTACTTTGCTTGTATCATCCTTCATGCCTTAAGTTGTGACAACATATCCAAAGAATACTACCTATTTCAACTTAAACTCACATTTCTTGTCCTTCGCATAAAGTTTTTTTCTTCAATACTCCCAGTACTATCCCTAAGTTCTCCTTATGATCCTTGCTACTTCTTGAGTAGATCAAGATATCATCGATGAACACAATAACAAATCGGTCAAGGCACTCGTGGAAGATATTATTTGTCAAATCCATAAAGACTCCAAGAGCGCTAGTTAGGCCAAATGACAAAACTAAGAACTCGTAGCGGCCATACCGAGTTCTAAAGGTTGTCTTCGAGATATCACTCTCCTCGATTCTTAATTGTGTAACCAGGCTATCTTTGAGATGTCACTCGCCTTGGAAAACATCACTACACCCCGAATTTGATCAAACAAGTCCACAATCTTAGGTAGGATATACTTATTCTTTATGGTGGTTTTGTTTAATTCCCTATAATCAATTTACATTCTCATCGAGCCATCATTTTTCTTAACAAACAATAATAGCACACTTCAAGGTAATACATTGGCTCGTATGAAACCTCTTTCCAAAAGCTACACTAACTGTGCCTTCAACTCTTGTATTTCCTTGGGTGCTATATGTTTAGGAGCCTTAGAAATGTGTACAGAATCGAGAACTAAAACTATAGAAAACTCTACTTCTCGTTCTGAGGCATTTCAGGCAACTCTTCTGGAAAAACCGCTAGAAACTCTCGGACTACCTTAACATCACTAATGTCAATCCTTTGTTCTCCCCTTGGACTACTAACGACATCAGGAACTCCGTAATTCCATTTGATTGCAAAGTTCGTTGACCCTTCAAAGCATAAATAATGCATAGTAGTGACCTGATCTGGTCACTAAAAGTCAAAATTTCTCTCATCTCTTGGCTTTTGAAAAACCACTTTCTTTTTATTGCAACGAATTGTAGCATGATTTTTAGATAACCAGTCCATTCCTAGAATCACATCATATTCATGCATGCCAACACATACAGTTCCATTCCCAAGCACCTATTGTCAATCTCTATCCTTGTTGTCCTAACTATTTTATACATGTCCAACATTTCTCTAGGTGTAATACATACTTCCAGTGGGAATAAAGCTGGCTAAACTTTCACGCCTAGTCTTCACACAAACTTAGGGGATATGAAGAAATGGGTGGTACCAGAATCTATCAACACATAAGAAAGCAAGCCAGATATGATGATGTTACTAGCTAAAATGTTTCGGTTATGGTACTCCTCTTGTTCTGTCAGTACATAGACCCTCATTTGTCACTTGGGTGTATTTCCCTCCCTCTGCTGATTGTTCCTCTATTTTTGTTGATGTAGGTTCTTGGGGCATTACTTGGTAATGTGTGTCTGTCCTCCATATCGGTAACTGGCATTCACTTCCATAAGGCAAGTCCCCATATGATGCTTCTAAGACTTGTCACAAAGTGGAAAGTCCTTTTTGATGGTTGGATTTGGGCATCTTTTACTCTTCTTTGTAAAGTGTTGCTTCTATTTCCTTTTGTAGTCTTTCCAATTGTGCTTCTCAGGTTGTCTAGGCTGTTCTTGCTTATTACTATTGTTGAAAGTTTCCATAAAATTGGCTAGTTGAGCCTTAGCTAACTCTTCATGGTATGTGCGCAAATCCAAGATCACCACTGTTTGCCTGAGACCGTCTTTCTAACCTTGCTCAAAATGTCTTGCTCATTTTGGCTTAGTGTCAACCAACTCTGGAGTGAAGCATGATAATTCATCAAACGTCCTTTCATATTCTGCTAGGGTCATTGTACCCTATCTCAACTTCAAGAACTCTACCTCATTCTGACTTCGAATGTAAGTTTCTTGAATTGTTTCCTGGTCCACACATGATCACTAACGGAGGTTGAGTCCCACCATTTCTTAGCTCCCTGTTGTAGCATGAATGCTGCACGAGTCACCTTCCTAGGATCCGGACATTCAATGAGATAAAAAAATCCACTCCATCCCAGCTACCCAATCTTCAGCTGCCGGCTCACCCTCAAATGTTGGCTGTTGGAGCTTCTCGAATCGTTCAACGATTATAACAGTGGTGTTACTTACTCCTATCCTCCAACAGTGGGGTACCAATGGTAGTGCCGCTACTGCCTGAGTAAATTTATGAATCACATCTATAAACTGCTGATCGAATTGGGAATCAGTGGCATTATCTTGCGTGCCGTTCCTATTGTCCAAAGTTCTTTCAAAAGTATCCATAATTTTTATTATAAAATTGTAAATTATTCAAAGGTGAAACAAGCTTGAGAACGAGAAAATATAGGGGATGAAATAACATGTTTTATTCATAATTATTCATAAATTCATATAAGGGACTGCCTGCATACCAAACGTCCAAATCTAAAAATTCTTCCAAGTACTCTCATCCTGGCCTGCTTCTAGACCTTTCATAGGTTAGGTTCTAGGTCCTTTTCGAGGTCGTCTCCTTCTTCTGTTGAAGACATCAGGGTGTAATCTATAATGTTATCCTCGCTATCGCCTCTCGTATTTCTGGATGATTGATGTCAGGAGATTGTACAGCAATGATGATAATCAAGCTCATACCTCACAGGCCTCTCAATATCATCATAATCCTAACAGTTAATGACCCACCTTTCCCTAAGATTGGCAATCAATAGCTGGGCAGATATTTGACGATCGAACATTACAGTGATCCATTCAGCAAAACTCCTCAAGTAACTCTTAAGGGTCCTAAGGAGGTCAAAAATGGCCTCATCTCTATGAAACTCGTGTCCATTCAATATCGTCCACCCGGTAGATCATCTCTATTCCAAATGTTGTATTAAGTTGTGGTTCGAGTCTCGGTCGTAAGTCCTAAGGATGTATAGGAACCTTGCACGATTCCTTTTTCTGATCCTCTTTCTCTTAGGAAGATCGGGTCATCTAGTCGTCTAACAGAAAAGGAAAAAAATAATTATTCTCTTTCAGTAGTTGAACTTTCCAAAAATAGATCATTCTCTTTCAAAATAGAAGGGGCTGTTCTCTTTGTGTTTTTGTTCCAAAAATAGATAATTCTCTTTCAAAATAGAAGGGGCTGTTCTCTTTGTGTTTCAGTTTTGTGTTTTGAGTTTTGAATTCATTTTGTGGTTTGTGTTTTGAGTGTCGATTTTGATATTTTTTTTAAATGTGTTCCGAAGACTAAGGACCTGTTCTATTTACCATTTTCAACCCGTTTTCTGTTTTTGATTTTTCAAAACAACGAAAACGCGTTCTCTTTCCCATTTTCGAAAAAGAATTTTTGAAAACAAGTTAAAAAT
>CAIGRP010075027.1:0-29677 GCA_903798385.1 Fraxinus cuspidata | reverse complement strand
TTCTATTTGGGTCTTCAAAGCTGCTGTAGCTTTAGCTTCCTGCTCATGAGATTGAAAAAAAATTCAAAAGTACTCTTTTCAATTTACAAGGGCGTCTAGAATCTCATTCTGACATAAATAACTCTCAGCATAAAAATTGATGAATAATTTCCTAACCGTTCTAGTCATTGTTGCTATCTCTCGTTCCTTGGTCGATAACTGAGCTTCTAGCCTCTCCACTTTGGTCTCCAACCGTGAAATGTCTGATAAGAGTCTTTCAAAAGAATATAAAAGTATAAGTCACCCCGTGCACAGAGGTTATATAAAAACCACCTCATACTGAACTATGGATTTCATCTAAGCAAGAGATAAATATAACTTCTCGTTTACTACGCTTATTTTGTCTCTCGTTACATCTCAAAGCTAGGGCTGGGCATGGTCGGTTCGATTCGGTTCTAAAGAAAAAGAACCAAACCCGAATTGAGTAAATGGAATCGTCGGGTCCAAATTAAATTATAGAACCGTTCGGGTTCTGTTCCATTCGATTCAGTTCGGTTCGGTTCTATTCGGTTCCCGAGTTCCGTAAATAATTAATTTTTTTTATATTACAACGCTACATTAATTTGATTATGACGTGTGTAATCTTCACTCTCACAAAATAACGTAGTTCAATCTCATGATATCTTTTGCACCTCTCTTTTGCAGCGCAACATGCATACTCGTCGATTTTGTACACGTCAGATTTCTCTACATAACAATTCAATGGATGTTTAATATGTATATTATTAATTGTAAGTTGTATGTTGCATAATTATTGTCGTTAAATATTCAATTGTTTACATCTATTTCGCAAATATAGACATATAGTAGGTTAAACCAATGAATAAACAATATACAATATTTATAATTATTTCATACATAAATATTTACAAGTATTTGATAAATGAATCAACAATTAAATGTACAATGTTTATGGATCGCACTGGTATTAGTACAAATCTCACGCTAATTTATTCCTCCAAATTTGTATCCATGATTGGTTGATTCCATCAACCTTATTTCCTATACTCAAAAATTCAATGTATTTTATTGTAAACATGCCGCAATCGCCCCCGCGCTAGTTCGGTACCGTGTAGCTAAAAANAATTAAATGTACAATGTTTATGGATCGCACTGGTATTAGTACAAATCTCACGCTAATTTATTCCTCCAAATTTGTATCCATGATTGGTTGATTCCATCAACCTTATTTCCTATACTCAAAAATTCAATGTATTTTATTGTAAACATGCCGCAATCGCCCCCGCGCTAGTTCGGTACCGTGTAGCTAAAAACTAAGTTTTCAAGTTTTAAAAAAATATAAATACTTACGATCTCGACTTTCTCGCCGTCGTCATGTCCCGCAAGATGCGTAGCCTGTCAATCACAATCACACCGGCTCGGACAACCATCAAGGAAACGATCACTGAAAGCGGATCTAAGTTATGCTCGAGCTGGTCTTGTGTCAGACATGAATGGTCGGAGTCGTACACATATATAGTGGAGTCAGCAAAAACAATCTACACGACAATGCAGTGATAATTCACAATCATTGGAATGTATATATGCATACAACCCTTCCATGACTTTCTCCCGACACGCGGCCACATCCCTATGACCTACTAGGCCATATATTCGGGCAGCACGTACTCATGACCCATAAGTTGAATCGACTCATGCTCAGTGGTAACGGCACGTACGAACTCAGTGCTCAATATGAGTCGGTCGAGAATGTCGAATGATCTTGGATATCTTTGAGCTCCATCACGCAATAAATCCATGGCCAGGTCAATGTGCTACATCAGAAAACACCAATAAAAAATAGAGGGAGTTATTTCATTTCATAAACAAAAGAATTATGTATATATAATAAATAAATATATGACTATTTCACTTACATCGTCGGTGAGCCAACTTCCCGAAGTGGTGATGTCGTGAAATCACTTATAGGCCTCCAAGATCGTCATCTCTCCTATGTTGTGGCTATCTCTGAAAAAAATAGAAAAATGTTAAAAGAAATACATATTAATTAGCGTAGGGTACTTCACTAAAATTGTAAATTACTTACCCAAGCATAATTCTTCTCCACTATCTCGTACGCTTTCCATTTGGTTACGTCCAACTCTCAGAAGAGATTAGGGTACGTCCCATCGACGAACGTCCTCCTCTTCGCCTCAGCCATAAAGGGAGATACAATGTACTGTGACAGCAATATCGCCCTCTTGCCGACAACCTACTCCGGCACGTCAACAGCACGCCTCTTACCCTTTGTCACGACCAGCGTCCTCTCCTCTTCTGCCCCGTCCACCTCCTTCCCTTCATCGGGGGTACTCTCTCCGCCAGCCCCTCCGCCTCGGCCACTTCCTCGACCATCCCCTCCACCTTGGGCACCTCCACCTCCATCATCGGGGCAGCCTCCGTCTCCGCTGCCTCCCAAAATGCAGTATTTGACCGCGATAAAGAGTCGCCCTATCTACCACCCTCTCTGTCGCCCCATCTATCACCCTCTTCATCGTACCCTCTATCACTCCATCATAGTTCTGTTATATCGCCTCAGAGCGCTACGACCTGCACCTCAAGGTCTGATACATGGCTGCAGAGTACTGCAACATCTTGGCGTAAACTCGATATCTCGCCACTCATCTTTTGTCACAGCTCCTCCCTCATCTCCCTTCGTAGCGCGCCCACCTTCTCTCTCATCTCTGCCATTATTCCAGCCAGAAGGTCATATAGATCACTGTGCGCACGAAATCCACGGAGGAGGTGCCTGGATGGAGGAGAAGGAGATCTCGTCGGCAATGAAGGTAATCCCATCAGGGGCGGAGGCAATCCCATTGGCGGCGGAGGTGATGTCCACTTGATCGCTCTCCTATACAAATAACTTTAAAAATTATTATCAACATATTGTATTCAATCAACATTTCAGCCTTCCAATGAACATATCCAATCTCGATTAAATACTGACTCGGGCATCTGATCGTCTGGCGCGGCCGAAACAAACAGGTCACACAGGTAACTCTGGCCCTCATCTTTGATACATAAATCGCAAATGTATAATACGTACCTCAAAATCGTCGAGGAGAGCTGATATTTGTTTCGCAAGTGGCTTGTCTTGTGCTCGCTATTGATACATCCGAGGATAGCATGTCTCCCCTCTCTTCGCATACCGGTCAGCCGAGATAGGGATAGTCTTGTACACCCATATCTGCAACAATTACAATTATTAAATAGAGAATTTCATAAAAAAAAATAGATAACTTATTATGTTGAACATTTACCTGCAAAGCCAACGGCGGGCCATATGCAACATACTTACGCTCGGGTCTATACCCTTAGGCATCGAATACCCTCTCCTAAAGACGCATAAGGTATCCATGCGCAGCACTGATATTGGTGGTTTGGTTGGGTTTTTCAATTGTTTTGGTCGATAGTGAATTGCTTGGTTATTTTGGTTGTTGGGGTTGTTAGTAGTGGTGGTTGTTAGTGGTTTGGAAATTGTGGTGTCGATGTTGGTAAGGTTTTGATGTCATGGTGACTCGCAATTTGTTCATAGGCGTCATTGTGTGAGACAGATTAATTAAAATTGATAACAGATAAATATTCACAAGTCACAAAATAATGTCCATATGTCAGAGGTCACTGATTTATGGTCATATGTCACACTTCATAGATCACAAGTCATATTGTATAGGTCACATATCAATATTAATTGGTCACGGATCATATGTTATACGATTTTGTGCAATAATAATAGGTCACGGATTCAAATTTACATGTCACACAATTCATATGTTACAAGTCACGGCAGTTCACATGTCACACATCATTTTGCATGGGTAACAGATCAATATATTCATGTCACATATCCAAGTGAATTATTCATAGGCCACTGGACCAATATTACAAGTAACAAATCAATATCCAAATGTCACAAATCCAAGAGAACTGGTCATAAGCCATTGGATCAACCTCACAAATAACAGTTTACATGTAGTTTGAATCACACCTTCAAAATCCGTCAATTGAAGTTTAATTAGATAATCATCAATTCTCGTTGATGTTTTACTAAATTAAAAATCCAAACAAGTCTTTACCCTTTTAGATGTTGTACTCATAAATCTCGAATCAACACTTTTATCCAGACAAGTTGGGTGGATGTCGATGACTCTAAGAAGGGATGATGACTCGTGGATGCTGATGGCGAGTAGATGCTAGTGACTATGAGAGTGGACGTCGATGGCCGATGAATGTGGGTGACTGTGAGAGGGGATGATGATGGGTGGATACCGTTGACGAGTAAATACTGGTGACTGTGAGAGGGGATGTCAGTAGGTGGATGCCGGTGATTGTGGCTATTGGAGTGGGTCGAGAATTATTTTATGTTTAATTTTATTAATTATCATGTGAGTTTTGAATTTCTAAACTTTTTCTTTTAAAATTGAATTAGAGTATACTTAAGGTCTATATATGAATTTTTCCCATCTTTAATTATATTAGTCTAGGATAAGATGAAGGCCAATAAAAGCACTTAGCAAGAAAAATTTTAAACAGCCCAAATGGGCCAAAAAGATAGCTGTTTCCTTCAGAAATTAACGTCACTTTTGTTTCAAATGCGGTAAACATCATCTAACGTACATCTGAGAATGATATATGGTCCAAATTCATTTGAAAAAAAAAAATTCTTGCTTTACATGTAATTGTTGAGACACAAAAACAAGGATCCCAATTAATAAGTATCATTATTAATTGATATCAAGTAATGAAGTAAATGGACTCTTCTTTGACCTAATCGAGCTTGTAATTATTTTTTTTTTTTCCTTTTTTTTTTTTTGCCTTTTTGAGCTTGTAATTATTTTTTTTTTTTCCTTTTTTTTTTTTGGCCATTTTGAGAACATCTTATTATACTTTTCTTATCATCATCTATTAGGGTTTAGTAGTAATCTATTACTCGTTTTCTACAACAATAATTTTTGACACTAGAATTGTTAAACAATTTCAAAATTTCTAGAAAATTTCATGGAATATTTTTCAATCTAAATCCGCGTTAATTTATCCACAAAAATAATGACAAGTAAAATTGGCATATGCTAAAGACATGCTTTTTATTCCATATTTAAAATCATAAAAAGTAATATTCCAATGGCAAAATTGGTGGTCAATATCCTAAGCACCAATGACATGGCACGCACATATATATGTGTATATATAAGATTTTCTAAATACAGATGAGCTAAGTACCGATAACATGACACATTAATTAATTGATAAATTATTAATTTCTAGGACCTACTATGAACTTATTCATCGATTACCTGATATATGTTTATTTTATTATTTATTTGTTTGAAGACAACTTTCAACTTCTTGCTAAATAATTTGTACCCTACTAAACTTCATTTGATTTCTATAGGTCGTTCAAAGTTGATGTCGATAATTAACCTATTTAAAAATCTACTTCGCTTATTCTAATCATTGATGGGATAGTTTGTTCAAATTGAATTTAAGCTCGACACCTAAATTACGAGAATCTTGTGCGTGGCACATTAGACTTGCTCTTCCGGAATAAATTTATTAAATCTACTTTCCTCGGTCAAATCATTGATGGCTCAAATTGAATTTGAGCTTGACGCCTAAATTAAGTGAAACGTGAGCATGGCACATTAGACTAGCTCAACCAAACTGGTTTCATTAAATTTTAGAGTAATATCAATTGTCAATAGGCTAAATATGTCTATCTTATCACATAGCAAAGAGATCCTTTAGAAGTTAATCAGCACAAAGTGATTATTCCTGCCTTGTTGAACTGAAAGAGAGATTCACATTTATCCAGTGTAACACAGAATGACTCTGTCCACATTTTAATCTTTATATAGAATTTGATTCTTTTCATTCAAATAATGGAAGAATCTTAGAATTATACCATCACCACTACATTGGATTTTTATGTTTGATAACAGAATCAATCTCTATAAAAGCAGAGGCCTATTAATTTTTTGAAGCAAGAGTGCAGAAATTTAAGTGCATTACAGAGTTTGTGCTTTAAATTCATGGCCTGGTTAAGGAACACCAACCGCGGCAGAACAGAACCATCTGCCGAAGAATGGCGGGAAACAGGCCCTGATTCTCAAGGTAAGAAGCATTCTGTCATTAACTATTCTTCCACTCTTAACAGACAAAGCCATATGAACCAAACGGAAAGAGTTTTCAGCGTTCATCATGTAATAGATGATCATCACGGACCTTATAATCCTCCACGAATAAACTTGTTCAAAGACCATGGTGACGTTGTTGATGACCACTCTCATTTTCCTCGGAGCATAGCGTATGGCTCGCCCAAGAAAGCTGAGGAATTTTCCCCTATGGGGCATCGCAAGGGTTCGCCCTTGGACTCTGCAGCCCGTATGAAGCCTAGCCCCTTTTCTTGGGATGATGATAGTAGTTCTGACGCTTCGGATGATGATATGTACCCAACCAAGGATGACAATTATGATAGGCATGGGGGATATGGAGGGTCCTACTCGCCTAAGCTTGTACGTACTAAACCCGAACATGACACTGATTATGGTAGGACGTCCCCAAAAAGTGCTGGTAGGAAGCCTTCGTTTGTTCCTCCGGCTGAAAGGCATCAACAGTATACTGCTCCGGTCTCCACATCACCAAAGAAAGACACATACCAAGCAAGAAATAGGCCAATTAGGCATAGTCCTCCGCGGAGCAAGCCAGAAACTCACACTCAATCCCCAAAAGCTGGTTGGAAGCCTTTGTATGCGCCTACTACGGGAAGGCATCCTCAGTACAGTGCCCCTGTCTCCACATCACCGAAAAAAGACACACACTACGAAACAGCAAACAATAGGCCAATTTGGCCTGGTCTTCCAAGGAGCAAACCAGAAGTAGACACTGGTTATGCTTCCGACTCCCCAAAAGCCGGTGGGAACCCTTCATATGGCTCTCCTGCTGGTAGGAAACCAAATCACACACTTCCTGTTAAAGATCCACTCTACGAAACGGCAAATAATACAGCACATGACAATGGCAAATGTGTGACAGTTGAAAATCCGAAGCCTAAATATGCACAACCACCACAAGTTAGTCCACATGCCATGACACAGCCAAGGAAAGAGGAACATGAACAGACTATTGACAGCAGCGAGGCTCGTAAGCGTTATGGAGGCAAAGCAGTAAATCCGCCCAAACGGGAGGAGGAATACACAGGAACAATTAACTGCATAGAGGCTGCAAGGAAATACAATGGCATCTTTGTGCCTTGATCCTACATAGAATGTGGTGTTTCGAATAATTTTGGTATCTTTGCCATTATATATATGTCTAGTTGCTCTATAAGAGCTTATTTAAGTTATTTTGCCTCACTTAAGAAAGTTGTGTACTCGTGTTGTCTTGTTATCAGACAGTCCCCGTACTAATAATGTTGCAAGTGTGTCTGCCTTCTACTTAAGTAACTTCGTGCATTCAATTGCCTTTTATTCATGGTTTTTGGAATTCCATTTGTATATCTAGTCAACAGGCAATAGTGATTTCATTTTCACTTCAAAGCTGCCCTCTCAGAAACACGTTAAGAACCATATATCTATTGAATCTTTTAAAGTATGTGGCCCTGCACACTGCTCGGCCATAGATCTAGTCAAGGTCACCTTTTAAGATGAAATTCATTCTGAAAGTTTAAATTAGTTGAATATTTAGACCCAAATGTGAAATTAAACAATTAAAAGAAACGAGTCACTTATTAATTGGTTTTTAGATATTAATCCAATTTAATTAAACCTAAGTGTCAATAAATTTATTATAATCAAAAGCAATAAATAAAGAACACCAAATATGATCACGGGGAAAAATCCCTAATTAGATAAAATACCTCTTGACAAACTTGTCATTAAAAGATATACTAGAAAATTTGACTTACAATTAATCTAGACATCTCTAAACTTTAGCTAACTTTGGCCAACTAACTTTTAAATCATCGAAGAACTTCGTCGGTTATACACGCCAGCACTTCCAGGGACATTGGGCACTTTTCTGTTTGCTAAATCACCATGAACGAACTCCTTTCATTCTGGAGCGTTGGAACTTCAAGCACTTCTTTCTAAGCATCAGAACTATGAATTGGATAAGGTAGGGCTTTGTTTTAGCATTTGATATAGGATCTTTTTGTGTTTTAATCTGTAGGCTGAAGCAAGAGATATATGGAATATGTATTTGGAATTTCAAAATATAATCTCTTGACTTACAACAAGTCTATCGATATATGGAATCAAATATGTGAACAAAAATTTTGGGGTTGAATCAGTAGAATCAATGGAATGTGTTCATGATATTCAATAATGAAATCTCTAAGGTAAATTAATGATTCAACCAACTTTAGGAATTCATTGGGCTGTATATTTATAGTGGAGGTGTTTAGAATGAAAATGAACTCAAAATCAACTTTAAAATCGAAGTTCATCGTTTCTCGGATTGAGCTGCCGCTCGAGCGCTCGATTAACGCCAAATGAGCATTGGTCCATCGCTTGAGCGCCGACTAGCGCCAAGCGAGTGACGGTACTCCTATTTTGAGCGCTTGAGCACTACACACACGGGAAGTGAGCGCATATAAGTTCATTTTTGAATCAACTTCTTGAAATCTAAATCTTGATCTTCTACTTAGATTTCTTTTTACTTCTTTTTGGACTCTATCAATTCTAAACTATATTTACTATAACTTGGACTCATTGAATCTTATTTTGATTTTGATTACAATTCAATAAACTCCTAATACAATTCAACTAGGACTTAATTTTGACTAAAGGAATTACAATTATAAATTTGGAAATTGCTAATTATGAGGATGTTTGGCATCCATTAATTTTTTTTAAAATAAAATTCTATTTCTTAATTATAACTACACATTTTCCAAATAAAATAATATGACATACAAATTTAAAACTTTTCATTACTTTTTCATTACTTTTCAACCACACATTCCTCCATCAATTACTATTTCAAAATTTATAATTTCTCAAAATTGGGTGTCAAACACATACTATAATTTGGACCAGCACATTCTCATTATCACAGTCTTCCTTCTTTTTCTGGTAAGTAGCAGAATACTCTCTGATTGAACTTCTAGTTTTTGAGTCAATAATTCAAGCTATTGACCAATATTATACGAACTAGTTCATCAAATGGACTAGTTCGAAAATTTCATTTTGGGCCTTATAAATGTCATATGCATGCTTGCTGGCTAGCTGACCAAATCAGAAACCCATGACTGCGCCAAATGAGATTTAACCACAATCATTGCCAAAGCTGTCGGATACCATTTCTTATCATCATCTACACCAGCAAATGGCAAATGACGCATCAAAATGATCAAATGGAAACCGCTAGACATTGATTGAATGGATAAAGACTGCACCCTTTTTAAATTCGATGATTTACTTTCAGCTCAAAAAATTTACTTCTTCAATCGTTCAGAAATGTGTTCTCTCTCCTATGCGATGGATTTGACCCCCCAACTAGATATGTCAAAAATTGCATATAGTATTAAAAAAAAAAAGATGATGACTGCGAAAAAATGACCACAGCCCATTGATTCCAGGTTTATAATTTCCTTATTTAATAAGAAATTGGTTGCAGTATTTTGACTTTTTTTATTAATTATTTTAGGCAATTGTCGAGTTGAATCTCGTATATATTAATTGGTCAAGATGCCTGGCTAGAGATGGCGTAAAATTACCCTTGTATTCTCTTGTGCAAAAATTAAAAAATTGTACATGTCAATTTTGATGGGTTTAAAAAATAATATTGTTTAAATTATGTTCAAAAAGGAAAAATTACAATAAAATATAGGAAATTCAGCATATTATTTTCCGAGTGTTCTATCAAATGTAGTACCCGTTTGTATCACATTTTTTCAAAACTCTTTTTTCTACATACTCATTTTCAAACGTACATTCACACAATAAAATATTCTACACGTAAACTCAAAAAATTTTCCAACTTTTTAACCACACATTCTCTAAAAAATCATTCTCTAATAAAATAATATATATATATATATATATATAGGTGTGTTAGCTGTGTTATATTTAATTTATTGGTTGGGAGAGAACAAAATAAAATCCTAGAGAAGAAGATCTAATTTGATAGCTGTACGTGACTATATTAATTATCTCCCCACAACAAGAATATTAAAATATTATGGAACAAATCTAACTAGCAACATTTTTAATTTCTTTTACTTTATGACATCAATCAATATTAATTTCTATGTAATCAACAATGCAGATCTCTCAACATGATACACGTTTTCTTTTGAACATACGACTTGTTAAAAATCTACTATGAATTTTCGTTATTTTCTATGATTCCCCTTATGCAATTAAAATCTTGAATGTTGGAATAGATCGTGTTAATATCTCACTCATTTAGTGTTTTTTGGGTTTCATTCATTAAAAAATCATTTTTCAGCAAACTCACTTTCAAATAAACATTATATCAATAAAATAATTTTAGAAAATACAAAATTTTATTCTACTTTTTACTCACGCATTCTTCAGAAAAACACTATTACAAAATATATTCTCTCAAAAAATGAGGCTAATTGCGATTGATGGTTTTATTTAGGTGTTCGGGCACAAACTTAGTTAAGTTAGATCATGACAATCTCGATCAATTTATATGCATCGGAGTTTAAAATCTGTTCTGAAAAACAACTAACATGTTTTATTAATGTAACAAGAAAAAATCTAGATATTAGCAACTATTTGTTTAAATGGTATCACAAGTAATTGAAAACAACATTTGATTTTAATTCTTTTTTTTTTTTTTTTTTTTGCCGTCATTAGTGATCCAATTTCCAAGTAGTTTTGGCAATTTATTTCAAGAATTTATCTGTTTGTACAGAAGCAGTTTGCCAGAATTTTACAACATCCTGTTGTGGCAATATCTGGATGGTCTTTTTTTTTTTTTTTTGCACTGTCCAATAAAAAAATCTATCAAGTGTATTTATAGAAATTTTGGCAGCATTTTTCTATACACATGGCAGCATTGTTTCTTCAAACATCATGGAATAAATATAATTATTATAACAAAAAAGAAATATGTGGTGCATGGAACCTCAGGCTGGCACCACACCATGATTGAGACGCAAAGGACAATCTCATCTGAATCTATTATTTAATATCATATAATTCTAACTTAAATTGGTGCTCAACCCCAGTGGAATTAATAGCATTATCTTTTATTATCATCCCGGATACAAATAATCAATAAAAACTCGGTGACTCCCAATTCCTAGTTATGAAATGTCAAGATATTTGACCCCCGATTGAGTGATTTTTTTTTTTCAAAACTTTTTTTTTTACTATTTGTTCATTTTCAGTCACATTTATATAATAAAATATTCTAAATATAAATCTAATTTTTCTACTTTTTAATCACATATTCTGCAAAAATTCACTATTTAAAGCATTGTTTTTTGCTAAATAATGACCATTAAATAGAGATTTAATGTCGATCAAAAAGAATTAAATATTAAAATTGATTGACTCGAGAGTTAAAACAGATTTCATTCTCGCGCCACGGGGATTAAAAATGAAATTTTACAAACTTCTTTTTTATATTTTCAGTAGGAATAATTAATAAATGCACATAATAACAAGAGTAGTCACGTAAAGTCAGCATCCAAAATAAGTAAAAAATGGAAAAATTGAAGTCCTCCCACACAAATGGTCCAAATACACATACGTGTAAGAGAAATACTGGGCCGCGACTTGCGTTGTCACAGGAAACGCGCTAATGGCATTTTTTCCACTCTAGAATATTCGATTGAACTTGAATAGGAGACGCAGAGGGACATTTTAGATATTAAAGTCGAATAATGCCAGAAATTAGAACCATTATTAGTCCCCCATTCAAAACCGGCTTTATTGACCATGGTTGAACAATAACTTCATATTAAAGAAAAATTTAAAAGGTAAGCTGAGGTTAATTATTTCAACAACCACGCAACTTATATCATGATTACGATTTACCCACTAAACTTCAAAGTGTTTCATAGTGCTCCTGAACTTTACCCATTTGCACTTCATCCATCACCCTCAAAAATCAGTTATCTTATTTGCTAACGTAGCTAACAGAAATCTCACGTGACAAGTTACGGCCATTAAAAAAATTATAATTCATCGGAACTATTGTTTCATTACTCATCAAATTTTAAAATACTTCACAATGGTCACTCATCTTAGAAATGTTGCACTTCATCCATCATCCGCTATGTTTTGTTCACTTCGTTGTAAATGTATCGTACGAAAATTTTACGTGGCAAGTTACAATCATCAAAAAATTTATAACTCGATCAAACCATCAACTTATCAAAATCACCATATGTGGACGTGACTTCCACATCCCTATAAACTTCTTTAAAACCTAATAAAGCGTACCCAATTTAAACCCTAAAAAACCATAGTGATAAGTTCAATTTGTATGCTTATTTAGACCTTTAAATTAGAGTATTTATTGAATATTTTAATAAATTATTGCTTAATTCTATGTATATTGTGTTTGTTAAGTAAAGATCGATGAAATTGGTGAAATTAGAGAAAATGAACGAGAAAATGGCAAAATTGCAAAAGATCCGAAGGTCGGGGACCAAAGTACAAATATCTATAGTTGATTCGGAATACAAGACGATGATTGAAAATCATATATGATTAATTGGATGCAACTAGAAGTCAAATGAGTGAAATGTAGATAAAGTATTTTCATAATTCAATTTTCAATCGAACAAGTTATGCTTCATATTTTTATTCTCAAATTAAAACCTATTTTTCACATAGTAAACGTCAGAATTAAAAAAAAAAAAAAAAAAACTGATATTTCTAGAAGAATCATTGGAGACGCTTTATTGAGTTTTAAAGAAATTTATGGGGCCATGGAAATCACATTTCACATATAGTGATTTTGATGAGTTGATAGTTTGGTTAAGTTGTAATTTTTTTAACATGTGCAACTTACCATGTGGAATTTTCATGCGAACATTAGCAACGAAGTGAATGAAATATGGCAAATAATGGATGGAATGTGACATTTCAAATATGAGTTATCATTGAGAGGCATTTGAAGTTTGATAGGTAAGCCGTGACCAAGTGTAAGTCGGATGAATAATGAAACGATGGTTTGTCTCATTTATAATTTTTTTAACGGCCATAACTTGTCCGACAGATTTCCGTTAGCCGCGTCGACGAATAAGGTAACGAACTTGATGGTGATGGATGGAGTGCAAATGGACAAAGTTTGATGAGCACTTTAAAACACTTTAAAGTTTAGTAAATAAACCGTGACCATGGTATAAGTTGAGTGATTATTGAAATAATTAATTCGGTAAACTAATAAAGTATCTCTTTAATTAGACAAAAATGTTTTTTTTTTTTTAAGTTATTATACTAGGATGGGTATTTCTAGACAAGCTTCATGTGTCTAGGATCCGGCTCTCTTTGAAATGCTAAAATAGTAGGAAATGGAAATAATTTCTTACATTCGCATTTAAAAGAATAATACTATTTATCATAATCGTAATAATTATTAGTTTGGGTGACATTGAACCTCGTATAAATAATGATATAACAAAGAGAAGTTAAAAGATAAACACATTTGTTATTGATCATTTGATACGTATTTATAATAGTAATAAGAGTCTTGTCACTCCTGAACAACTAGAGTGCATGATATCAACTAAGTAAAAGCCAATAACATAAAAGATAATTACAAATTATTTACAAACGATCTTCATATAGACCTGTTATTTGTTAGAATTAAACTATATGTACATTCTATCTTACATTTTAGATGACATCCCCCTTCTATGTGGCACAATCTGGATATTGATGTAAAAGGGTGTTGGGAAAATCAAAGGATATGACGGTGCTACGTGGATGAATATCATCAAAAATGTAAACATTGATATACATGTAGCATGATTGTATTTTTTATATCCTAAAATACCCCCTCAAGATTGAGGTATCTTCATAAACACTAATTTTGGATCGAAGTTTATGAAGCTGAGCAAAAGATAGTGGATTGGTTAGAGCAGTAGCATTGATCTGGAAGGCAAATATAGGAAACACAGAGGGCACCAGATTGGACATGCTCACATCAAAGTAGATGTCAATCCCGGTGTGTTTCATTTGATAGTTGAACACGATATTGACACAACTCTAATACTATCACAATATATAATTGGAGGGGTAAGATGAGTATTAGGTTCATTAAGCAAATATTCAATCCATATAACTTTCGAAGTAGTTCTAGTAACAAAAAGATATTTGGCGTCAATTGATGAGCGGGCTAATTAATTTCTTTTGTTTATAGGAACTCCAAGCAATCGGGTTGCATCCAAGAAAAACCACAATGGCACTTAGGGATAGCAAAAAAACTCGCCGGCTCGAGCGGCTCGGGCTCGGCTCGAAAAAAGTCCGAGCCAGGCCCGGCTCAGGCTCTCATCGGCCCGTGACTAAATAATATATAAAAAAAATTAAAATTTTTTAAGTTTAGATGTTTTTTTTATATATTAATATTTAGTTATTATTTATAACACGTATAAATTGCACAAATTTTAAATACATTATAAAAAATTATAGGTTTATAACGAATTTTAAAAAAAAAATTCGAGCAAACTCGGCCCGCTAAGGCTTGAGCCGAAAGCTCGGGCCAAGCCTTTTTTTTGGCCGAGCTTTTGCTTCGCTCGACTCAGGCCAAAAAAAGCTCGGACCTGTTTTGTTCGAGTCGAGCCCGAACTTTGAGTTTCGGCTCATGGCTCGGCTCGTTGACATGGCTAATGGCACTAGTGGAAATTCTGTCATCAATGTTACCTACCCAAAAAGCATAAGAGGCATGAATTGATAGTGAAATGTTTAGCTGAAGAAAGATGCCATGCTGATATCACTATGGATGTTTTTATATGAGAGTTATGTGTATATAAATGATTTTTAGTAGGTTAGAACATGACTTGTCACATGCTAATGCAATGAAAACTATAAACAGTCATAGTGAGATGCTTGTTTCGGTGTTCTGTAAAAGGGACTGATTTTGAGGGTGTTACATAAGTAGCGCATGAGGCACATAATAGAATTCCAGTGTTAAATGGTCGATCAATGCATGAATTGAACTAATTTGTTGACAGCAAACGCAATGTGTGGCCTAGTGAATAAGACATATTATAAGCTACCAACAATTTAATATTACTTGGTGGCATCAGGTAAAAGGCGTCATAATCCAAATGAAGATTAGAAGAAATAGATGGCAAAGTCTTAATGGCATTAGCATGGGCATATTGGTATGGTGCAACAAATAGTGTTACGCCTCTCAGGAAGAGGTTCCAAATCATCTGCTGAGGTGCAACAAATAGTGTTACGCCGCTGAGCAAACTAACAAGGCACATACTCCACATCACTCCCGGTTGGCACATTGGCCCCACCACGCTACTCTGAGATGTTGAGGTAGAGTGGTCAGTATACACATGTCTGCCACAAAGAAGTGCTAAGGCGATACATATCGAAGTGGTATGAGAGTGACAACACTTGCTACTGAGATAAACATGATGCCTCACCTCTACTAACTAAGAGATCTTTTATACAAATATCTATCTAAAATAAAATCTTTACACGATTCATTGATGTGACATTTGTGTAGCAAACATCAAAGAGTCAAGTCATAAATCTACCTATCATTTAGACATTTAATGCTTGCCCTCCTAAGAATGATTGATTGACATCTAGGAGGAGACACTTCGACCAGCACATGAGGCCACGTTCCCTTTCATCTAACCGTCTGAAATCCACATCTTTCCCTATATACACTCACACTTAGTGTCATTTTGAAGATAATACAACTCCAGCTAAATCAAATATAATCTCACTCTCTGTATCACCGTTATATTGATTTTTCGGAGGTTTTCGCTACCGAAACGCCCCCATTTGTCATATCATCGATTGACTTGATCATCAGAGTGCTCGCTTCAATCACCACTAAAAAGGCTTCGAGCAACTAAAGGTGTGTTCTAGTGCGTAGGGATGAGCCTACGTGGAACTGCTAGCTATTGGCCACGTGGGACGTATATTTTCGGGGTCAACAAATATAATATGATGTTGGGAGAAAAACATGTACGTTTAATTTGAAGAGTGAAGACCAAGAAAATATAACCCAATATCTTTAATAAAAATTCAGAATGAGTATTATAACTCTTGGGTCAAACTGAAGAGTTCGATTCCGATTTAATAATCACACATACATGTGTAAGAGGTTTGAAAGAAAATGGAGTTTGATTTGGGATAAATTATTACCCTAATCATTTGTTCCACTAGAAGCAAAGCCAAAAAAAAAACACTAATAATCTCAACATTTTAAAAAAAAACATACATTTCCCGAAATTGAAAACATACACCTTGTGTTTAAAAAAAAAAAAATCAAAAACATTTATCTTTGAAAATTGAATAATGAACATCATGCATAGTATTATAGATACTATATTTAGCCCCTGTTTGCTGCACATTTTGAGTAGAAGAATGTATTTTGTTGATGTGATGGATGATGAATATGTGGTTGAAAAAGAAGAAAAAGTTATAGATGTAATGGAAAATATTATTTTAATGAAGAATGTGTGGTTGAAAATGAGTAGAAGAATGAAAATGAAAATATTAACGTGGATCAAACAAGGTGTTATTAAGCAAATTCCAGTAATAAAAAAATAAAAAATAAAAACTATACCCATTTTGTAATTTCGCTCAAAAATTATAGAAATGAGTAGCACACAATGAAAATAATTAGGAGTTTCTGTAACTAAAAAATATGGAGAAACTCATAGCAAGAAACATAGGATCTTTCCATTTTCTTAGCATCAGCTGAGAAAGGTCCTTGCACATTCTACTATAAGCTTTGCATCTTTTGAATCTTTTGATAATTTTCTTCTTTCTGTTTCAAAATTTATCATTTCTATCATTTTGAAGAACTGGAAAAGAAGTTGCAAGAGTGTGAGTAAAATTTGGGGGTAAGACGATAAGTTAAAGGGTTTGAATTGAAATTGAACAGCCATTGAAAATGAAAATTATGCACAGTGTAAAAATAGAATCGTGGAGAGAGAAGGTAGCAAAGAATGAAATAGATAAAATGATTTTATTTAGTTTTATTATTGTCCATTTAGGTAAATTTATTTAAGGTTGAAAATGTAATGTATAAAAATCTTTAAAGATGATGTATATATAAAAATTGTGGATGGAAATAGCAGTACCTAAAATAATTGTTATAAATAGAGATTCTTTTGAAAATGTTTTAACTAAAAAATAATAACAATATAACATAATTATAACTTATTTACAAATGATCTTTTCATATGATTTCGTCATTTGATGTTTCTCTAGTACGCCTACTCCATTGTTCAAAATTTACTTAAGGTCAGTTTGATTGAAATAGTGGAATTTGGGTGGAAAGAAAATGAATTACTGGAAATTGAAATTGTTTTTCTGTGAATTGTCAATTAATTAATTGTGTTTGATTGGTATAATTTTCTATTTGAAAAATGTTAAATTTTGGATTTTTTTATATTCGCTTGACTTTATTTTCCATAGAAAGTGNGAATTTTTTTTTTTTTTTTTTACAATTGTCCATAAAATTTGTTTTCATTGCAAAAAAAAAAAAAAACCTAGAAACCATTTCCCACCAAATTGGTGGGAAAACCAATTAATTGAATTCATGGAAAATGGGTCACGTGGGGGGTGGGGGGGCTGGGTGGAAAAATTTTCCATGAAAAAATTTGGCTATCAAACATGGCAAAAGTAGAAAATGAAATTTCGATTCCATTTTCCATAGAAAAAAGCCTATCAAACAGGCCCTTAGTGTTTATTTTGACCCCTTTATTAGTATGTAGATTCTGTAATAGCGAATTTTTTAAAAAATACATAGTTAAAAGGTAATTTTTTTTTTTTAAGTTTATATGTAAAATTATTTTATTAAGAGAATGTGTAACTGAAAATGAGTTTAAAGAAAAAATGAGTCATTAAATAATGGAGCTCAAACAATGACTTGAAATATTGAATACACTCTATGTAGATGCTCTCAAGAGAGAGGCTTGAAGTGTCATGATGTGACTAAATTTGTTAGCCCTTTGTTGCGGATCAAAATCAATTTTTTAGTAAATTTTGATAAAATTTAATAAAATATGTGGTTTATAAATTTTGGGTTCCATAAAATATGTGATTAAAATTAAATGATGATTTTGACTTAAATTTTATAGATTATAATCTATACCAATATTATGAAACATAACATATAAATATTCTTATAAGATTTTTGACACGTGAATCAATTTATTGAATTAGAGAAGCTAAGAAAATAACCCACGACGCAATAATTAAAAAAATTATTTGGTTATATAGATTATAATCTATACCAATATTTTGAAACAGAACACATAAATATTCTTACAAGATTTTTGACACGTGAATCAAATCATTGAATTAGAGAAGCTAAGAAAATAACCCGCAACGCAATAATTAAATAATTATTTGGTTATATATTAAAAATCACTAATAATTAGCCCTTGCCTGGGACCCTTTTTTTTTTTTTTGGAGAAACTTGTTTTACATTTACACATTTTTGGATACATAAAAAAATCAAGGCTCAAATACATAAAGACTAACACATTGATTTACACTTATATGAGTTGACGATTTTGATACATTGATCTTGACAAAATATATTCAATCAACTGTCAAATTAATTGATACATAAGAGGTGTCAATCAAGGTGTGCGTATATATTGCCATTGACATTTCATCGTTGAACTGTTTTGAATACAATCAATTTTTTCATCTAATCGCATTTCACAACAATATTATGTTACTCCATCTTTCAACCACTTTGTGACGAAGTGGAATAACCCAATCCCTAAATACATGAGATTCCCATCTAACCATGGTTAATTTGTGGTAGGTGAGTTTGAATGATCTGGTTTGGTAGGCGTTGTGTTGTTTCCTCACCCCACTCCCTAACTGCACCCTGCACCTTGCTTGCTTTCCTTTTCTGCGTGGGTGTGTCCATATAAAGTGCACTTCTCTCATTTCTTAGAAGTCATAGTCTCTCCAAACTCACCTAAACTCTCTCAACAAAATTCACCTAAAAACACCACTCAATTAACAAAGAGAGAGGGAGCCTCAGGGAACTCATAATATTTCTTCAAATTTTCTTAACTTGTTTAGAATTTTTTGGCTGAATTTGTTGATTGACCAAAGGGTCCATAATTCTTGAGTTGGATAAAAATCTAGCCCAAACAGTTGATAATTCATGGATTCCTCTGCAGAGAAGGTCTCTCCGTTTGATTTGATGACTGCTATACTAAAGGGCGTGAAATTCGACCAGTCGAATGGCTCATTGGAAGTCCCGCCGGCGTTGGTGACGATGCTGATGGAGAACAGGGACTTGATAATGGTGCTTACGACCTCCGTGGCAGTGCTGATCGGGTGCGTCGTGGTGCTAGTGTGGCGTCGGGCTGCCGGATCGGCCAAGAAGGCCGTGGAGCCGCCGAAGCTGGTCATACCCAAGGCCGTGGCTGAGCCGGAAGAAGTGGACGGTGGGAAGAAAAAGGTCACCATCTTTTTCGGTACCCAAACTGGTACTGCTGAAGGCTTTGCTAAGGTAGGCAAATTTTTAAGTGAAAAATTAGTAATAATTGAATTCCGATTCTCCCCTAAAAAAAAGGATTCACTTGGATTCATGGAAGATGCTAAGTCGAAAATGAGAATTGAAAAAAAAAAGGTCTAGTCAATATTGGAAATATGATGAAGTACATGACGCTTTTAATTAGCTAGTTTGTTTTTTGGCTGGATGATATAAGAGACCTTATAATTTTGATATTAGGTTCTTGACTAAGTTTGAGTAATTCAGATCAATGTTGATCTTGTTAAATAGGCACTTGCTGAAGAAGGTAATGCGAGATATGAGAAGGCCAAGTTTAAAGTTATTGATTTGGTGAGCTTTTTATATCTATATTTTTCCTCTTTTTAAAATAAAATGCTTATAGTTTTCTTATTTTACTTGTATATACTATATAGATGTGATATGGATGTTTTTGAATGTGATAGGATGATTATGCTGCTGATGATGAAGAATATGAGGAGAAGTTGAAGAAGGAGACTTTAGCATTCTTCTTCCTTGCTACGTAGGTTCCTTAAGTTTTGCTTCTTCTTTTTTGTGTATGTCCTAGTCTTATGGTGATGAATTTTTTGAATCACTTTAATTATTAAGCCTTGAACGTGCGTATGTGTGCATGCCAATTCTGATAATAAATGAATCTTTTGGGTGTATGCAATTTATTAAGTTTGGTGACGGTTAGTTGATTACAGATATGGCGATGGTGAGCCTACTGACAATGCAGCAAGGTTCTACAAATGGTTTACAGAGGTAAAGTATAAAATTAGATGGTTAGTTCTTGAGTTCTTCATACTGGATAAAAATTGGGATCAATTTCTGAGTATATGTGGTGCAGGGAAAAGAGAGACGGGATTGGCTCAAGAATCTCCAGTATGGAGTATTTGGCCTTGGGAACAGGCAATATGAGCATTTCAACAAGGTCTCAGATCTATCTTAGCTTCTGCTTTTCTTTTTAGTAACACAAATTTCCATATATTGGCAGGTGGGCATTTTTTTTTTCTTTTGATTGATTGTTCACTAAAATATTGTTTGTTTACTTCATGGATTAACAGATTGCAAAAGTAGTGGATGACCTGGTTGCTGAGCAAGGTAGGTTTTCACTGAGATCTATTCTTAAGTTAAAAAGTCAATGCTAATTGCAGTCCCTAGAGAAATTTATATAAACTCCATTTTCTCAATTATGTATTTGATAGTGACTTTGAGTAATCAAGATTTGGTGTATGTCTGGCAAGAAGGTGTATTTCACAAGTGTTTTTGCCATTATAATTGGAAATCATCTTAGGCCTTGTTCGATTTGATTATTTGATAATCACTTCTCTCTCACATTCATTTTCAACCAAACATTCTTTTAAAAAAGAAAAAATCATAGAATCACTTCGCAAAAAATCTTATTCAAAAAAGAGCTTAGCTTAATTCTTTGAACGTTGGATAAAAATGCAATCGCTAATTGGAACATTCTAACTATTAGTTCTTTCATGATCTTGCCTCTTCTTATTGCTTTCCGCTTTTTACCTGCTCTCTGTCCCATTCCAGGTGGGAAGCGTCTCGTCCGAGTGGGTCTTGGAGATGATGATCAATGCATTGAGGATGACTTTGCTGCATGGTACTAGGATCATGAATTATTAGTTATAAGCGATTATATTCTACTATCTCAAAACACAAGGGTAATAGCTTAAATATTTTACTTTTTCTTTGGTGATATAGGCGTGAATTAGTGTGGCCTGAGTTGGATCAATTGCTTCGAGATGAGGATGATGCCACCATTGCTACTCCATACACTGCTGCTGTATTGGAATATCGAGTTGTATTCCATGACAAACCAGATGCATCAGTTCTAGAGAACGGCTCTATTCATGCCAATGGAAATACTGTTCATGATGCTCAACATCCCTGCAGGTATCAAATGTGCTTGCTTTCTCTGGGCTGTTCTGCTCTGTTAATTCTATCGCTTAATGTTTTTTAAAGTTCCTCATGATTGTTACCTGAAATCTATTATGTACTTTGTTTGAAGAGCTAATGTGGCTGTGAAGAGGGAGCTTCACACTCACGCATCTGACCGTTCTTGCACTCATTTGGAGTTTGATATTTCTGGGACTGGTCTCTCGTAAGTTTCTATTTTACATCACCATGGACATTTTAATTACTTGTCTTCCAGTAACTATCACATAGTATCATTTTTTTTTGTTTACTCTTACATCTTATTCACTAATATTCTTCTACTCAGGTATGAAACTGGAGACCATGTTGGTGTGTACTGTGAGAATCTGATTGAAGTTGTCGAGGCGGCTGAACGGTTGCTAAATATGCCTCCAGATACTTACTTCTCCATTCACACTGACAAAGAGGATGGCACACCACTAAGTGGAAGCTCCTTGCCACCTCCCTTCCCCCCTTGCACTTTACGAACAGCACTGATCCGATATGCCGATCTCTTGAGTGCTCCAAAAAAGGTACTTTTTATCCCTATATAAGTAACAATGTTCATTTTGGGCTACCATGTGAGTAATGAGGTATTAATGCTTCATTGCACTTGTTCTCCAGTCTGCTTTAATTGCATTAGCGAGTTATGCTTCTGATCTAAGTGAAGCTGACCGTCTCAAATATCTTGCATCCCCTGCTGGAAAGGTATGGATATGTTCAATCCTCATTTTGATGTTTAATTAAACATAATTCATTATTCTGATGTAGTTATACCTGTTTATTCAGGAGGAATACGCGCAGTGGGTAGTTGCAAATCAGAGAAGCCTCCTTGAGGTCATGGCAGAATTCCCATCAGCCAAGCCTCCACTAGGTGTTTTCTTTGCAGCAGTTTCTCCTCGCCTGCAACCCAGATTTTATTCTATCTCATCATCTCCCAAGTAATTTGTTACTTTCCGTTTCTTGTGATATTGTCTATCGATTATATTTTAAGTACATGATCTTCTTTTTAGATTGTCCATATGGCTAATTGATGTCAATACTTCGTGATTAAATAAGATTCCTTTCTTGTTTACTTATGTTTTTGATTCTCTATTTTTCAGAATCCTTGCCTTCAAGTGCTCATTGTCTGATTGTTCTTTGGCAGGATTGCACCTTCTAGAATCCATGTAACTTGTGCATTGGTATATGAAAAAACACCCACAGGACGAATCCACAAGGGTGTCTGCTCAACATGGATGAAGGTAACGATTTTGTTTTCAAATTAAATTTCGGGGTTGATACTGTTTGTCGTGATTGTACAAACAGCTTATCGTAAATGTATTTGCCACGTCTCTTGACATTGCATCTTACAAAGTTGTGTTAGACTGCGTCAAGACTCACTCCAGCCTTTTTTTTCCAGAATGCCGTGCCTTTAAAGGAAAGCCCCGACTGCAGTTGGGCACCAATTTTTGTTAGGACCTCTAACTTCAGACTTCCTGCTGATCCTAAAGTACCAATAGTAATGATTGGCCCTGGTACTGGCCTGGCTCCATTCAGGGGTTTCCTTCAGGTTTGTATGAAAGCACTTCAGATTATAACTACTATTTGATCCTTGTTACTTTTAATAGAATTCGTGCTGACAGGACAAGTTAACATTAATTTTACAGGAAAGATTAGCTCTGAAGGAATCAGGTGCGGAACTGGGTCCTGCCATATTATTTTTCGGATGCAGGAACAGTAAAATGGTTAGTGATTAATATCATCTGTAAAATTTCTTCAATCTTTTTAACAAGTTTATTGTTTGGATGATATTTAGATATTCTTTAGAAAGTTTTTGTAATGTGATCAAAATATAAATTTATTGGCTGCTATTTGCAGGACTTCATATATGAGGAGGAATTAAATAACTTTGTCCAAGACGGTGTAATTTCTGAGCTAATAGTTGCTTTCTCACGTCAAGGACCCACAAAAGAATATGTGCAACACAAGATGACTGAGAAGGTGTGAGACCATTTTTCGTTTTGATTTCTCTGCTTGCTTCGCAAAAAGCTCCATATCAGTTATTATGAGTTACCATTCCTTTCTTTAGATTTTTAATAACATGTTTGTTGTATTGCAGGCTTCAGATATCTGGAACATGCTTTCTAGCGGAGGCTACATTTATGTCTGTGGTGATGCCAAAGGCATGGCTAGAGACGTACACCGAACACTCCACACAATTGCACAAGAGCAGGTATGTATCTCATCAAAACACGTGTCTATTTTTCTTTCATGTGTTATGATGGCCTTCCCCCCCAACAATGTACGTTTTGCGGGTTCCTTGAGCCATTTGGGACCACGCCTTTTCGTATATTAATAATATGTTTGAAGTCGATAGATATATACCATGTGCCAACTTGTTTGGAGGATCATTTAAGCTTTTTCGCGATTTTATGAAACAGCTGCATTATTCAAAAGGTATTTGTCATTTTCTTAACCGCCTACCCCCACCCATTCAAATGCAATAATAGGGGAAAAGTGAATTCTGAAGTGGAGAATTAAAGAGTGACGTGTCTTGTAAATTTACTGGTGGATGTTTGGTGCCTAATCATTTCATGTACTTACTCCCTCTAATGTGGATCATACTGCCTCCAAGGAGATTTTTAGGATAATTTCATACTGGTATAGAATTACTGATATCAGGTATTTTTTAGGGTTGCCGTTTCCATGTATAGGGGATGCGAGAGAAAAAGTCTTGTACTCTATTCCATTATTACGAAAAAAAAACATGCAGCAAGCAAGTCGACATAGCTCTCACATTAAGTTTGAATCACACTATAAATTTCCATGTTTGTTTTGCGGGCTTTTCTGATTCGGTTTTACTTTTAATCAATAAAACTGACTAACAAGTCTGCCTATTTCAGGGATCTCTGGACAGCACGAAAGCTGAGAGCACGGTGAAGAATCTGCAGATGACCGGAAGGTATCTACGCGACGTATGGTGATTGTTCTTCCAGTCAATCTTCTAGAACAGGGGATCGGAGGGTATAAAATCACCTGTATTATACTTGAGCACAATTCATTGAATTAAGAAATTTTAGGGTAGCAATGAGCAAAAACTATGGCCTTCTTCTGCCAGCCTGAGGAAAGGGAAGCGTGAATGTTATAAGAGTAGTTTAGTACTTGTTATTCTTTGAACTATTTTTGATCAAAGCGATTTTTTTTTGGTTCGTGTAATTTATACATATATATAAATGTATGATACGAAAATAATTATTGTGATAATCTTCCTAATGGTCCTGCTAGATGGTTCTAACTAGACTTACATTAAGGAAAAATTCAAATCGTGTAAAGTTTATGTAGGCCAATTCAAAACTTGGACAATAAATTTAAATTTTCAGTTCTCATGTGATAACTAAATAATTATATATTTTTTATTAATTATATATATTAATATTGAAGATATATAATTAATGGTCACAATTATATATTCATATGTCATATTTTATTCTTCAATCACAAATTATTTTTCAATTACAAATTAAAAATTTATAGGTCTCAGAATTTATCTATTTATTGGTCATAAAACAAAAATTTGTATAATTCACAACTTATGTAAAAACGAATTTTCAAATTAGTTGATTGCGGAGTATTTTTCAATCACAAATTATTGAATTTTTAGGTTAAGAATAATTAAATAGTTGGTAACGTACGCCACGGGTCCATGCTCAATTCCAATCAACTACCAGTTACAAATCAACCATATAGTCGGTCAAAAACACTCTTCATCCCACTTCGCCACGCCACCGCTGCTGCTGCCTCCGCCGCCGCCAACAACAACACCTACACCACAACAGCACCATCAACACAACTGTCATCGCCAACAAAAACCACCTCCAAATAACTCTCAAACAGGCTCGAATCCCAAATCTGAGCTGGTAACCCAACTCGAGCTCAGACCCGATGAATCGGTCAACAGCATCTGCGCTTCTTATATTCGTGAACGACTCTCTAGTTTGGATTCGTCCACCGTCGACATTGCCGCTTCCTTCTCGCCGGAGCTCCATCGCTGCTAGTCAGTCTCTACTTCCAAATGCCAAGCTATTAGCATCCTCTATCGCCTTCTCCATAACCTCCCTCTAACGTCCACCACGACTCCATATCATCCATTTCGGAGAAATCAAACTCGGATAAAATAAAAAAAAAAAAGAACAAATCTGTGTCACTGTGCACGAAGGAGAAAAACAAATCTACATCGCCACTCACTAAAGAGAGTCGTGCACGAAGCATAAAAATCGCCAAACACGGAGAACGCCATCACCGCTCACAGCGTCGATGCACACATGGAACACTGCTTCCTGGCGCACGAAGTGACGACACTTAACACGAAGGAGCACCGCTGCTGCACCTTGAAGATTCGCCAAAGTGGGCGCGCCATATATAACCATTTAAGTAGGTGCACTGTGAAGGTGGAGGTGGTTGTTAATAGTTTTGAAAATAAATTAGGTTTTCTAGGGTAGGAGTCGATGAGGGGTAGGGGTAGAGATCGTCGCTGTGAACTCGATGGTGGTTCCCGGCATTGGGTGCGGCGGTGCCGGAGTTAGGCGGCGAGAGCGAGAATCGAGTAAATGGAAATAAATGAATTTAGGGTTTGAGATTAAATTGGATTGGGATGATGTTTAATAAAATTTATATTATTATTAATATTAATAGTTAAAAATCTGATATATGATTAAATAAACTATCATCTTGAGAAGTTTGGTATAGTGTAATTTCCACCTTACATTATGAAGTGATTTGTAATCGTAGTGGCCTTCTATTTTTCCATTTTAAGTTCTACCACTTCTCTGATCACTTTCGCGACCCATTTATTTATTTATATTTCAACTTTAGTGTGCTACCTCACGAGTTGATTGATTTTATTTTTTATTAATTGTTTGATACTTTCGTATATGAATAACGAGAGAATTTGAATTTGGGAAGTCTACCTGACATGGTCTTCAACTTTCATACATGGTTTTTGTTAATTTTCATTATATTGGCATAACTGTAGACAAAATCAACGTTCATAAAATAGTTATAAAAGTGAAGAATCTATTAAAATGTTGTATAGATGAAATAAGAATATCTGGGTTCTAATGTTGAACATGGAGGAAAAGTCGTTGGAATCACACTAACATATTGTCAAGTTGATGCCAGAACATCCAAAATAGAATAAATGTCGTATATCTGTCGCTAGAGAGACGCACATGTCGCTCGCTTGGTATTAGCCTAGCGCTCGACGACATTGATTTTCGAAAAATCTTAATTTGTGATTTTAAATAGTTTTATTTATCTTATGCTACCCCAATACCTCTTTACTATAAATACACAAGCCCTACTTCGTAAAAACTATGATTGTTTATATTATTCTGCGTGAAGAACATATTTTGGAGATCCTATAACGAATCTAACATTTGAGATCAATTAACCACACCTTGGAGAAAACATCAATTAAAATGATCAAAACTCCCAATTCTTAAATATCCATCAAAGAGTGCTAAGAATTCAGGAAGGCGATCACGAGTTCAGGAAGAGGACAAGAACGAGGAGTTCTTGATGATCTATAGGAGATAGATAGTTCCAAAAGGTGGAGAGCTAGTGTGAGGAATGCGTAGTTTGGAGATTACAAGAAGTAGGTCAACGAGTCTAGGAGGTTGTCTAGTATGGATCGTACTGTAAATCTTTGTCTATAATGAATTTTACTAGCTTGGTCCCGAGGTTTTAATCAAATGAGGGGTTTTCTCCGTCGTCAATTCTGTGGTGTTATGTACTTTTATGAAATATATCAACTGCAGTAATTCAACTTAGAATAGTATTGCATGGTAATTCATTTGGATATAATTAATAATTGGACTTGTTGCACTTATTAATTGGTAAATTTAAATTTCACATAAAACACATGTTCACCCCCAAGTATTAGTTGGGTTGAACTCGTTATTTTCAGTTTTCGACATTTTCTTAATTTTCCATTATAGCTGCAAAGTCTCTAATGACAAAAACCATCCTCATCTTTGTTATAGTCATGAAAATGTGTCATACTTCATTTAGTTTATATACAAACGATGTGTCAAAAAGAGAGTAATGAATTTTATTTTTTTAAATTATTTGGATGAATAAATTCTGACATCAAATTTCATTACAGCATGTATATGTAAGTCATTATATAAATCATTATGTACATGTAGCACAACTGATTAGTAAAATCTAATTTTATAAAGTTGAACGTTTGAAGTCTAATTTAACATAAAACTAGACATTTTTTATCATAAGGGATTGATTGTGTAGAGGGCAATCATGTTATTATTTAAATTTAGTCTCCAATTATTTCAAGTATTCCTTTGCTTAATGATACTAGTATCAACTAGAAATGCAACTAATATTTCTAAGTGTTAAATTTATTAAATTTCATTGATGGGGTTGGTGAGCACTTTTAAAATAGATGGAGTAGGCCATTGAAAAAGAAAAAGAAATAAAGGCTTTAAATAAGGTGAGCGATCGGAGTTGGAGCATTTAGATTTGATATGAATGTAATGCGACTTTATGCCTAATAACTTTATTGTTGAAATTAGATAGTGTGCATCCTTTTAAGCTTTGAGTGTGACTTTGGAAACAAAGCCCAAGGTCCTGCATCAAATCTGATATAGACATCACATATTGGAGCTTTCAGTTAAGCACAATTCATTCAATTAAGAAAATAAACATGACATATTGGGGTCAATTTCTTAATTCTGAAAAGTTGAGGGATAATTCTTTAAACTTTTGGTCCTTGTGGCATTACTTTGTCAACCGTGCTATATGTGCAGTCTCGGTGATAGAAGTTTTTTTAACAGAAAACACACGGCGACATTTGATTTGAAGTTGCACAAACAAACCATATGGTAGCACCTGTAAAAGATTTGTAAACAATTTCCATGCACCAGAGGAATTGTTCTTATTTTATGCCATTCATGATTGTTAGAAAATGTTTATTGTACATAACTATTTATATAATGTTTTACATAATGAAAATGTGTCAAAATATAAGTGACGAATTTATTTGATTGATGAGATTTTTATCGAATTAAATATCGTCACATATTGATAAACACTTATGTAAGTTGTTATGTACATATAGTAAAACTGATTATTGCCTTCGACATAGAACATGGCAAGGGTAGACAGGTGGTTAGGGTGCGTATGGGTAGGTTAGCTTCATGAATTATTTGTTTTTGGTAAAGCAAATGGGAGCTAATTATTCATATTTTAATTTTATATGATGTTTAAGTAGACTGTAAGTTATAACTTTAGGCATCAATCGGTCCATTAAACATTTTTATACGTTCTTTATTTTCTAGCTATTTTTTCACAATTCGTTGGTGACACAGAGTTTGGATATTCAACTGCAGAGACAATTTTTTCTCAAAATTTCACTCTCTTCATTCTAAGATAGAAATTAATCAAAAATGACAAGTCCCGTGCTATAAGAATAGTCATAAAATTTGAACTCAAATTTTATGGATTACAATTCTCAACACTCGCCTTTTTAGGACGGATTAATACATTAAAATGTACATAACAATCAACAAAATATAAATGATCTTTTTTTCTTCGGTCTCGTTTAATTTTTTTTCTATCTACAAAAACATGTTGAATAAACTTTCAATAGATACAAATAAATAAAAAATGTAAAATTTCAAAAGTTGACAAAGGTTGATGATCGATATATTTCTCATGCGTTTTCTCAACTGCTCTACTCAAATAGCTTGCGCGTAGCATGCCTCTCCATTAAAATATATAAAAAGATTGACCCATTTTGTAGGGAGTCAACCATTCTAAAGTCAACTAAAACAAGCACACATGACCTTACAAACCTCAACTATTAAAGGAAATACCCTGCTTGTTCAGAACTATTCAAATCCAGAGTAAAAAATAGACAATGAATTTTTCAAAAATACCCCTTACATAGAATTTGCAACCAAAACCATTATAAGAATATAAAAACTTTAATCAAGTCCCCAAAAATTTATGAACTCAAAATCTTTAATATATTTAACTCCAAATA
>CAIGRP010075025.1:0-10002 GCA_903798385.1 Fraxinus cuspidata | reverse complement strand
AATCAAGACGACCCACCAATCAATTTACACTATGAATCAAGAACTGCATGAGATTTGATGAAATGTGGGTGCCTCTCAATATTGACCTATGGACACCAAGAAACCTATCAATGAATCGTCAATTGAGATGGAAAGTGAAATAACTGGTGCAAGATTGGCTTGATTTTGAAAGTGAGAGGATATAATGGAGTATTTTCTTGGAAGGGAGCCATTTGGCGAATCTAATTTATGATGTAGCCCCCGCGCAACCAAAAAATTTAACTTATAAGCAAATTATTTGAAATTATCGCAAAAAAAGTGAGTAAATTGAAGTCAGACCAAATTCTAACACATGCTAAAAGAATTAGGGGGAAAAAATAATTCAAAATTTTGAGACGGAATTTTGTCATAAATAGATCGATTCTTCACTTTTTTTCGAAACTTCTTGAACTTTACCCTTTTTAGACATACATGGACCAATTCTTGCTTTTTACGTTGAATCTATTTTAAAATGAATAGTTTGTTTAGTGATTCAATTCAAAATAAGTAGATTTATTATTTCAATATGAGTTATTTTTAAATAAGTAACCCATCTAACCATGTTTAAAACTGAAAAATTAGTCAAAGAAACTTTTACCATTTTAAAGGTCAACTATTTGTGTCTCTAGTTTCTTTTTCTTTTTTCTAATTTTGAAGAATAGAAAAACATTTTTTTAAACTTATTTATTTACTTATAAGTAAACTATTTAAGCTAGCCAAACATGCTATCATTCATTGTTCCCGAAATTGGTACACCAATCATAAATTCATAATAGTGTGGAAAGTGAAGATAGAAGAGAGTCGGGATGGGGAATAAAATCTTTCATGTTTATAATTCATTTTTTTTTCATAATATTTATTTTAAATATAATGAAAATTATAAAACATATAATAAAATATAATACATTTAAAAAATAATAAGTTTGGTTTGACTCGATTTATATTTTGAACTTTTGAATAATGATATTTGAAAATTCTAATATGTTTTAAATATATTTGAGATATTAGATATGTAAGAATGTTGTATATTGTGTAGCAATATATTCTTGAAAAATATAATAATAGTGTAGTTTGGAAGTATTGAAAATGATTTGTATTAGTTAAATATTAAAAACTCGGTAAGATAATAATAAATAATTTCAGTTGTAAATACTACCCTTATTGGGTTCAACTTAAAAAGTTAATTAAGCCCATGTTTGATGGCCATTATTGTGTAAAAATGATATTTTGAATAATAATTTTTTGAAGAATGTGTGGTTAAAAAGTAAAAAATAAAAATAAAATTGGTTTACGTTCAAAATATTTTATTGTGTGAATATATAGTTAAAAATAAGTATGAGAAAAAAAATATTTTATTTTAAAGGGAGTCAAATAGGGACTAAAATTAAGTTAAAATCAATAATTAAATTTAATCACACACTTATGGGATCCTGAACTTTTCAATCATGTAACTGAGCAACTTTCATCAAAATTTACAAAAAAAATATTTTTTTTTTGTCTAAAACCAAACATTGGCATATTATCTTCGTCAATCAAAATTATCCCATGTTTGAGAACAGTTATTTAGGAAAAACAATGTTTTGAATAATAATTTTTAAGAGAATGTGTGGTTAAAAGGTAGGAAATTGTTTTTGAATTACGTGCAGAATATTTTATTATGTAAATTTATGATTAAAAATGAATATATAAAAAAAAGAGTTTTTAAATAATAGTTGTCAAATAAGTGCTTAATTTTAAAACATCATCTCCACCTTTCATATTCATTCAAATGATGAAACTTTTATGCTCCAATCTTTCAAATCTATTATGGACATACAGTTGCTATCCTCCCTTTTTTTTTTAATGAATAACTACAAAAATTCAAGGCACATGCATACGAAATTATTGTTAATGATTTCGACATTGATGAAGGCATTTGACGGTCAATATGGAACAATTACGAATAAATTTCTTGTGTACGGTCGATCGAATAATTTGAGTCAAATGGATGTTGATTTTTGATTGGCTTTATAATGAGTTGGATTGGGGTACATATTAAGCTTCGTGGTCTATATATCTATCCCTTCTTTATGTTCTAATTTACTTCCATAAATCATTGCAAAAAATAAAAAAAAAATAAAAATGTATGCAATAATTTTTTAATGATTTATAATGGAAACTTTAATTTTCATTTTCACGACATTAAATAATGCTTCAAATGTCTTTAGTAGTTAAAAAAATGTTAAAAAAAAAAATTTTCAAGGAAAAGATTTCTCTCTCTGCATTATACGCATTTTTTTTTTCATTTCGTTTTTTTATAACAAAATTATATATTCTTATTAATTATATTTGTATTTATATTTATGAATTTCTTACAGAAGAAATTCCTCGAAAATAGATATCAATATAATTATACTTGCATTTGTATCAGTTTTTTTTTTTTTTTATTTAAAGTTGAGAAATTACTGCAACTTCGAATGAATAAGAAATAGCTTTCAGCTCATAATAACCTCTAATATCAAAAAAAATTTAATTGATTCTTTTTAATTTTATTCGTTTATTTTTTTTTATTATAATATAACAATTAATAACTTTTATTTGTTTTTACAATATTGGAAGAGTCAAGTAAAGTTTATTTTTACGATTTTGGAAGAGCCAAATAAAGTATTTTCTAAATTATTCAATAGTTATTAACTTACTAAATTACTTTGTATTGTTCTATGTTAGAGTTTAGGAAGAGAAGATAACAAATTTTATAACTCTTAAAATTTTTTAAAGAAAAATAATACTTAAAAAAAAATCAATAATTAGAAATATAGTAGGCAAAATGTTATATAACCCCCTGTTTGACGTAGATAAAAAAAGTTGTTAAAAAATTAAATTAAAGTCATTAATAAATTTTATCCACACATTTCATTAATATTTATTAAAATTTATTAAAAAACCTGATTTTAGTTATAACAAACAGGGACATAATGTAATATATAGGGTACTAATTTTTATTTTAAAGTGTAATTACATCATATGAACATGGTGTATTTTGTAAGTTTTCCTAGCATTAATAATTTTATTAGCGTGAAAAGAGTAAAGATATTATTCTATTCTATATTGCAATATCTAAAAAAAATTTATTTTGGGCTTATACCAATCTACACTACAATAGTAAAAGAAATAAAATAAAGCATCTTTTACCCAAATTAGAGGATTCTGAGTACAGCCTTGTGATGATTAAAGAAACTCGAATTGTGAAAAGAATTGTGGAATATAACCAATCCCATGAAATATATCGCTGCTTGTAACAAATTATCAAATGAGAACTAAATTAAGGTAATATACTCACACCTCAATTTTTAATAATTAGATTATATTTTAATTACATAAAATGTTCATAATCTTTATACATTATTACATTTATGTTTCAAAGTTTTTTTCATCGCATTTTTATTTTCAAATTACAAAACTTGTTCTTGATTATGATTTCACTCCAAATTTTTCTTTAAGATAGAGGAAAAAAAATCATTTATGCATTGTATTTTTAAATAAGGAAAATAAATAATAATACAAAATTGCGATTAGATATTTTACCCTCATTTTAAAGCATGTTAACATTATTTTTGGACAAAAATAATGATTAAGGACAAGACTTTTTGATCTATGAAATAATAAAATTAAATATGCGATGAAGAAATAAGTTAAGGATATAAATGTGATAAGAACTAAAACTTAATGACCATTAACGTACTTAAATTGTGGCGTATTTATAAAAAAATGTTGTGATAATATATTCACCCATAAATAAATTAGCCTACTAAATAGCAATAAAGGTCACGAACAATTTATGTGGCATATTTTAATGCTCATAATATTTCAAAATTTATGTTCATATTTGTGTTCAATATTCTTTATGATTAATGCTATTTAGCACCCGTGGTGCTATAACAACAATTTAAGTGGTGCTATATGACAGGTTTGATGAAATTGTAGCAATTTGAAAATTTACACATTATAGGAGAGAAGGCGAAGACTGAAAAAGAAATTATTAACGATTAAAAGTGTGATATTTTGATGTAATTGCAGCAATTTAAGGATTTACACATGTACAAGTAGGGATGTCAATTTGGCTCGCCGCTCGGTACGAAAAAAGCCCTAGCCGGCCCGACCTGAGGCTCAATAGAACCGAACCAAGGCTCAGGCTGAGCCCCATTTGGGGGAATCAGGCCCATGTGGTCCGTGAAAATTTTTTTTTAAAAAAATTGAAATTGAAGGGAGGAAAGTAGCAGCTACTATTTAAAGACAGCAAATGTTATATATATAAAAAATAATAAAAAAAAATCGACTGGCCCGAGCCCATTGAGGCACAAGCCAAAAGCTCAGGCCGAATCTCAAGCTGAGCGGAGCGGAGCCGAGCCCGAGCTTCAAATTTTCGCTCGTGGTTCGACTCGTTGCCACCCTATACAAGAGAATGCTGAGATTGAAAAAGAAATTATTAATGAATAAAAATATATTTTTTCAGAACAACACGAAGGTCCGTTATATAAATTTCAAAAATCACCAATTTTTCGAAGTCATCATATTTTGATGAATCATATACCGTAGCTCTATCAATCTACTTTCTTATGGAAAAAATAGTTTTTCAAAATAACACACATATCCATGTCAACGAGTTGAGCCGAGTCGAAACTCAAAGCTCGGGCTCGGTTCGAGCAAAACAGGTTCAAGTTTTTTTTGGCTCAAGCCGAGCCGACTTTAAAATGAGGTTCAGCCCGAGCTTTCAGCTCGAGTCTTAGCAGGCCGAGTTGGCTCGTGTTTTTTTTTTAAATTCGTTATAAATCTATAATTTTTTATAATGTATTTAAAATTTGTGCAATTTATACGTATTATAAATAATAACTAAATATTAAAGTCCGAGTCGGGCAGAGCTATAATTTTAGCTGCTTGCGGCATGCAACTGTATTTTTATTTATTTATTTTTTTTAAAAACTCTGCTCGGCCTGTGACAAGCCACGGGCTAGCTTGGGCTCAAGCCAATGCCCCAAAATAATGCTCGGCCCGAGCCTTGACTCGATGTCACCGAGCCATGAGCCGGCCTGGCTCGAACTTTTTCTGGGTCGAGCCTTTTTGACATCGCTAAACACACATGCTTTAAGCTATTAAATAGTTTTTTTTTTTTTTTTTTGGGAAGGGGAGGGAATAGCTCATGAACGTAATAATGTGACTATTATTGATTTATATTATGTACATTCATTTGCAACATATTCCAAAAATTTTGTCCATATAAAAAATGCAAATGTTAAAAATTACTTATATAATATTAATAATTTTTTAAAGAAATAATATTAGTAATTAAAATTGAGTTTAAGGGAATTTGCTGTGTAACTTGTATATAATAGTGCTCGTAAATATGTGATGTCCATAAACGTAACATTTCAGATTAGATGCAAATGAATATTTTAGTTGTTAAAATGTTGACCGTAATTATTTGTTGGAAATAAATTAAATGTTAAAGGTATTTTTAATCATAAACTAATAAATGTGAATATAAAATGCGAAGTCGAATGTTTCTCACTATCCACATGTTTTATATATATTATAGAAGATTAAATCATGTAAGCTTGTATAAATTAACATCATTGCTGATTTAAAAATTGAGGCCAATTTAAAAATTCAGATTATGATTTTCAAATTTGGTGTTTGTGTTGAGGTGGTGTTGATTGTGGAGTGTCGGTTTTTGTGGCGTTTTGTATGGCTATGATGAACTGTATTTTTGTGCTTGTTGTAAGATAGCGTGGGGGAGATCCTGAGGTTTGTTTTGGAGTGTTTTGGGGACATGTAGACCTTGTCGATTTGATGTTGGCGAGGGTGATGGTGAAGATAGACGTCAATGATAGTAGTGGCGATGGTGGTAGTAACAGTTGCAATGACTATAGTGGGCGTAACACGGAGTGATGCATTGATAGTGACAGATGGTGGTGATGATTAGTGGGAAAGATGTACTGTAGCAATAAATATTATAAGTAGAGATGGCGGTGTTGGTTGTGTAACAATGAATGTTAGTATCGATGACAGCATTGGTGGTATCGACGGCCACAATGACGATGAAAATATGCAGAGAAAATGTGTGTAACTTTCATTGTGTTACAGATGATAGTCCAAGAATAGCTAACCAAAAGTGGGGTGAATTGGTTTTCAAAACTTTTTTGAAAAATTAATTCAAATTCAAATAAGTAGTTATGCGAACCCACTTAACAATTGTAGCTACGGAACCCACGACAAATTAGATCAAACCCAAGAAAGCCAAGAATCAATGTATGAAAAGCTCGACCAATAAATTATTGAATCAAAGAGCCAAGATAATCGCCAATGATATCTTGATCCCGTGATCTCAAAACTTATGAACCTTACTTAAATTGTTAAACGTCACAAGAATTTAACTCTTAATAAGTTTGGAATTAATTTTTTGAATAATGAAAAGAAAGCAATATGTCTTGCAATAATATCTCTTATATTGTGTGTTTTTACAATGAATGGAATGAATCATATTTATATGAAATCCATAAAACCTACTTAAAAAGGGAATTAAACCTTAAAAAATATAAAAAAGATACCATACAAGAGTTTTAACTAGAATTGAATTCTAAACAAAATTTGGAAGATACGTGTCTCCGTTTTAAACTATGGGACTGCGTAGGTGTAGAGCATGTGGTCACATATGCCTTTCTTCAACGTTCAGTGTGGTTTCGATATGGAGTCACATAGAAGTCCGTCTCACCTCCAAGTTTGAGTTATTGATTCCAATGCATTCCAACTTGTTTCCGCTCCCATGCCCAACATAGAACTTGGCATTTTGCTTGTTAACTTCATCATCTTGGATTTCGTAGCTTGAACAAGTGATTGCATGGCTTCATCGACTCTATTTGATCTTGAACTTGCCCTTAACCTCTCCTCAACATATATCGATCCCTTGATAGCTTGTTGTTTTCCTTGGATCCCGTCATTCCTTCACTCTTCGGAATGATTCGATCTCGAATATGTACCTGCATCAAATAGAGCAAGATAAGATACAATGAAAAATGTAAATTATCACATACCTTGAAGATCCAAATTGTAGTCATTGTATTCAATCCTGCAATGACGTGGAATAGTCCATTTCCTCTATGATGAAATCTTGAAATCATTTGCAATCGAACAAGCCATTTTTGCCTAAAAACTCAAACCTAATCACCTTGTTGAAATATTTAACGACTCTTCATTTTGTTACCTTGAAATGTATATAATTCAATCCCCTACTTTCCATCTAAACTACCATTTACAATAATAGTTAAAGGAATTAAACCAAATAAAGTTAACGAATTTAAACCATAAACCATATCATAATGTGTAGTAGAAGTAATAGAGGATACTAAATTGGTTCACAACATATTCCATAAATTCGAACCAAAATAATTAAGGACTTCAAGATTGAAATACAGATCATCATGCCTCAAATCACCAATGATGCACCCAATTTTCCATCATGCTCAATTAATTTCTTGCAATATACTAGAATATCAATAACTAGTAATTGATTTCCTATGAATGCAGGTGACAAATAACTTATTACTATTATAGAAATATTAGATGCATTAATATGTGTAAAAGTACATGCTCCATGTGAAAAAATATTACTACATGTAACCTATGTATGGGGTATTGATTCTTTATCATACCATAGTTGAATGCTTCTCCTTCAATGCTCATCAAATCCCCCACTTGCATCGAATCAATTGCATACTCGTATCCGACTAAATAAATCTTTATAGAACGAGTTTTTGAGTTCATACAATAAAGAAATATCCAAACTGGAGATGGGTTTGTTAGTTTTCACTAAAGCCCTCTCAATTTCACTATTTTTTGCATAGAAACTCACTTTTGATTTTTATCTCATCTCAATAGGCTCTCTTTCTTTTCTCTTTTGTGGCTCTGCTCTTTTTCCCTCACAATTAGCCACTTGACTATCTTCTCTTCTAATCTCCTGTCGCCTTTCTTTCTTTGTTTTCCTTTCCTTCCTCACTTTTCAATCTTAATTGGTCCTTATATACCTGTTATGTTGTTAATAGTACAAGAATAACAGCTCTCCCATCTTTTATAAAGTTGTACCTATTCTAATTTCTCAACTAGTGTAGTACTAGCAATATTAGTACAACTACCCCATAAATAATCATGCAACATACTTCGTTGTTGACATGACATCTCGTATGAAATATGTTATCCCTTTGTTACTCCACATCATCCAATTTAATTTGTTATTGAGAACACACATCACCACAAGTAACTTCCCTCATAGCGGGTACTCTCCATCACCATCATTATAACTCACCACTTCTCTATTGTCACACAAAATCATTGTCCTTTTGTTTGGACATTGAGAAACAATGTAACCTGATCCCAAATACTTAAAACATTTGATATCCTGAATCTTAGAAGGTTGAGAATCCATTTTGGATGTAATTTTGCTAGTAATTTCCTCATTTTCCTTTGGTGGTTCGGTCTTACTATTCAAAATAGTCCCGACAACTCTATTATCGTCCCACTTCGATTTTCAAGAAAGTTAGAACTCAATGGATATCTAGCTACTCTCTTCTTCTGTTAGGAATTGAATTAATCATACACAGCGGAAAATAAAACAATATTCAATTTCCACCAATGATTTACATTGTGTTTAGATAGAAACTGTGATAAGAATTATACATTTGATGAATTCAACAAATTCCTTTGCTTTTTTTTAAACTCCAATGATCACGATCTGTAATCCAAACAGTCCAATTGTCCAGCCTCCAATGGTGATCTACACAGAGATTGTCCAGCTTCCAATGGTGATCCACATAGATAATAAGAATGACAACTAGATTTTCTTTTCTTGTGCTAGCAAGAATAATGAATTAATTCTCTATAGTTTTCAAACCCTAGCAGCCTATTGATATAAGTTCAAGTAGGTTTGGCCCGTCTCTTAAACTTAACCCGGTCCAATATTTAATTAATCAAATTAATTCAGGCCTAATAAGCAACCTAATTAATTAATTATCCAATACTTGTCAATTAATTAATTGGTAAATCTCATTCTTCTAGTTCTCTTTTGTGTGTGACTCATTAGGTTCCCAATCACTATATCCAACGACGTGAATTATTATTTTGATCTAATCAAATACGATAAATTAAAACACCCTTTTTAATTCATCACCAATTCACATTCATCGTCCCAGATTGACATCTGGCAATGTGTCGGGCAAATATATGTGAGGGAAAATGTCATGTGGTGTGACAAAATCAAACTTGTCCGTTTACCGTGAAACTATAATCATTTCGTCAATATGATCCGATCAATTAAGAGATATGGATATGTGTCAATTTCAATTATCGATCATATATTCTATCACACAATTAAGTCAATGCAAGTCGAAAACTCCTTTTCGACTTATGAGTTTACCTTGACCAATGATTTCATTACCAACTTAACTGGATAAAATGTAGATTATATTCTCTTACTATTTAAGAGTGACGAATCATCTATTGATCATTCACAGCTTTCATATGGTTCTTGACATACCCGAACGATAATGTATTAACGAACCTTGATAGAGCAACATTTAACATCACAAAAGTATGACTGTGCTCATATATGGCACTATGATGACCTCAAGTCAAATGACTAATCCACTACTGAACGTTAGAGATTAACCACTGGCAATCAAATAGTCATCCATGTGGAATCTCCCCAATGGGTCTCCAATATTTTGTTCTATAAAAAACATCCACGTGTTTATTTAAGTATCAGACACTTTAGCTTATGAGATCAGCCAATTACTTTGCAAGTAAAAAATACCACACATGATGTTCTAATTGCAATAACGATATCCGTATCTCATTATTACTTACGACCACGGATGATTTAAGATTCAGTCATATTGCAATTTGTATCTCACAATCACAACTCCTTGTGATTAACAAATTGCAAAGATTTAAATCTAC
>CAIGRP010075015.1:0-12990 GCA_903798385.1 Fraxinus cuspidata | reverse complement strand
CTTTTTTTTTTTTTTTTTCTCTCTCTAATTTTTACTTCCAATTGTTTTTTTTTTTAATTGTGCAACCTTTTCCCCTAATGATAGCCAACAGAATGAATGAAATGATGTCTGGACAAAAAGGGCATAGAGAATTGGCTGTATTCGGTGGCAAAATGGACCAAGTAGGGGTATTTTAGAAAGCTCAATACAATCACCTAAGAGTGGTGAAGTTAATGAAAGGATCAATACTGGTTGCTTGGAGAAAATGTGGCAAAATTGCAAACTGATTGATGTGATCCAAGATGTGAGGACAAATCCGGGCAATGACTCATTGATCGTTGAGGAAAGGTCCATGACTAGGTCATGAACAAAGCGGTTCAAATAAGTAATGAGACTACTTGCTCAAGCCACGATAGACGAAACATTGATCACGACAAGAAAAATGACAAGTTTCATATTGGACAAGGAGGAAGAAGCAAGATGGATCAACTTGATTCGAGCAGCGGATGAGAGAGCATAAATGAAGACCTATGCGACTGTATATTCCCTTATCGAAACTCAATTGAAAGCTAATGATTGATCTATGCGACCGCATGCCATTAGCCTATGCGGTTGCATAGTTTTAATTGGGACGCACATTTTCCCAATTTCGTCTAAAATTCTATTTTAGTTAAAACTCTTGTATGGTATATTTTTTATAAATCTCTTTTAAGGTTTAATTCTATTTTTAAGCATGTTTTATATGTTTCATATAAATAGGACTCATTCCATTCATTGTAAAAACATACAATTATTGAAAAATTAATTGTACGGCATTATTGCTTTCTTATTGTTCTTCATTTACTTAATTATGAACTTATCAAGATTATTTCTCGTTCGAACAAACCAAGTGAAATCCTTGAGTCTTGTAATCACGGAGTCAATATATTGTCGGCGATTGTATTGGTTCCTTGGTTCAATATTTTTTAATCAGGCTTAGACATTGATTTTTGGCTTTCTTTAAGTTGAAACAATATTGTGCGAGTTTCGTAATTACTATTGCTACGTGGGTTCGCATCACTGATGTTATGAAATAACAACTTTTGACTTTTTGCTCGCAGCTGGAAAAACACAAGGTCCATTTTTTACTTAGATTCAAGTTTTCATTTTATTTTGAAAAGAATCTACTAATATTTATGTACTTCCCCACTTTTATATTGGTTATGGATAGATCATTTCCTGCTAATTCATATTGACAAAAAAATATATACTTAAGGATAGAAGGATTTACGGGCTGCCGAACTGCTGGAATGTCAAATTATGCTCATGGAATAATTTAGACGTTTAATTTATCCTTTTAACAGAACTCCAGAAGCACAACCCAGTTCTTTTTAAATAAAGTACGAGCTCTACTCGATTACAACTCGAAGATATGATAAACTCAGTTATTCACATTATTGACACTATATAACTAAATGTTTATTGTTCTAAAATATATTGTCATTACAACCAAATCTCTTACAAAATTATAACAGTTATCGTGTAACGCACAATCAGCTACTAGTTATATTAAAACTTACAACTTGCGATAAGTTTTTATCCATTCATCACTACGCCACATCTTCTCTTAAACTTCTATTACGCGATTTGAATACCCTTCTTTTCTATCTGTACTATATGCATCTATTATTCAAACTATATTTATTAATTTTCTTTAATATCTCTAAACATGTTTCTAATTTGAAACTTCGCAATTCAATAATATATACCTTTTAGGCTCCGAATGCTTGAAAAATAGTTGTGCAAAAGTGATTTTTAAAAACTGTGTAATTAAAATTAAAAATCTTTTTTCGAATTTTCATACAAAATTATTTTAATTAAAGAAAGTATTCTTAATACTTTTACAATTAAACAGTAGCACTCAACAAAATTCTTCTCGTTCGGTTGCTATCTCTGGTGTTACATATTCATATAAAAGGGTATGGGATGAAAGTTTTAAGCATTGGAGCCGAACCAATGGAGCCCGCTTAATGAATTCTCTTCATTTGATCGAAAATATTCAAAATCCCAAAACCCCAAGTCTGCGCGCCCTTGACCTAAATATTTTACCCTAAATTTTCAATCTCACGCCTGCAATCAACATCTGCATCGACTATTTTTTTGCATCTATATACTCGCCCGACACTGATAATTCGGGGGGTTAATTGATTTCAAGATTTGGGTTCATGGATTCGGAGAAGGAATCTGTAGAGGAGAGCAAGAAGCTATTGAGTGAGGAGAAAGACCCAATTGAAGTTGAAGAGAAAGGTGAAGTTAAGGAAGACCCAGATGAAAAAAAGGAGAAATTAGAAGAGGAGGTGAAAGAAGAGAAGGAAGAGGAAAAGGGGGAAGAAGAGAGCGAAGGGGATGAGGAAAAAGAAGAGGATAATGAAGGGGAGGAAGAGAAAGGAGAGAAAAATGAAGGGGAGAAAGAGGAGGGTCAAGACGTAGAAGAAGAAAACGAGCTCGAAGGAGAGGATGAGAAAGTAGAAGAAGACCAGATCGAGGGAAAAAAGAAGGGAAAGAGTGAGAAGAAAATTGTGAAGAAAGGATCTAAAATAGAGAAAAGTGGGGCTAAATCTCAGAATGAGAAGGAAGAGCTATCATCACCGAGGACTCCAAGAGGGGACAGGCCGACGAGGGAGAGGAAGACGGTGGAGCGGTTTACTGTGAATGCAACACCCAGCAGCACTGCCTCCAAATCTTTAGCCATTGAAAAGGTATCATAATAATTACTAAGAATTTGGATAATTAATGCTAGATACTGTTTTGTTTTGCGAGGAATACTTGGCATCTACTAGGCAAAAGAAAAGAAAACCGGAAAGGAAACATTTTTCATGTTATTTCTTATTTTGATTGAATTTAAATATGAAAAAATATTAATTAAATTATTTGAAGAGAAAAAATTTGCAGGGCATGTATAATGAACTTGTACGCTAGTATTAGTTTATGGGTTATTAGTTATGAACTTATTGGGTCCGTGGGTTACAGTGGGTAAGGAGTGATATTTGGCAACTTTGGATTTTAATCTTGAGCGGGAAAAGAACATTACTATGAAATTTCAGAGCTGGAAAGGAAATGGAAAAGAAAATGCGAATTGCTTGTGATTCATATTCAGACAAATATATCTATTCTATATCAATTGTTGTCTGCATCAGGCAAGGATGAAACTATATCCATGTAAACTAGAGTTTTGGCCAATAATATTCGTAATGCGATGCTTGAGTTATGGGACAAGAAGATTCCACGTTTAACTATTCAACATTATAATTTCAAACATATGTTACAAAGATGATGTTTTGAAGGAAAGCAAGGTATAGTTTGAAAGTTCACTGTTGATTCAGTGGTGTTTAACTTGTCTTTTAATTTGTTGTAATTGGTTAAAGATAATTGTGTGCTTTTACATTGCTTTCACTTCCTTATTTTTTTTCTATAATAAAAGATCTCGAGTGGGGCACGAATGATATCATGCATGTTTTTTTTCCTGGCAAAATTAATTATGGAATTTTTGACCACTCACCAAATGTTTCTATTGACATTGTGTTCATACCTACAGGGTCGAGGTACTCAGCTTAAGGACATCCCAAATGGTATGATCTCATCATTTCATTAAATACGCACGATTCTGTATCATTTATATTTGAATTTGGTTTCTCAATATGTCTGATTTTTTCGATATAGCTTGGCATTACTTCTGGAACTTATTGCATTAAAGTTATATCTTTATTTGTTTCGTAAATGACAGTTTGTTGGAAATAACTCTGTAGTGTAATTGCTGGTATCTGATTGGAAGAAATAATGAAGGGATTTATTTGATATCCTTAATGTCTTTATTCCATACAATTTCTTACTCACAAAAATATCTGATTTCATGAAACATACGGTATCATGCACAGCGCTAACAAGTTATTTACAATTGCACTTACTCACTTAGATATTAATTTTTTTTTAGTGTTAGATACATAGGGTACAATCAGCATGTGGATGATGGCTTTTCAATTCTATTACATTTTGATTCAATAAAGTTGCTCAACATGTGAAATTCGTTGCAAGGTCATTATAACATAATTACATTGAGCAATTGATCTGCTATTTCATTCATTATATCCTAGGCAATTTGGGGATAAAATGGATGCATGAACATGACTTCTTTCATAGGTTAGGTTAGGTTAGGTCCTTTCGTTCTTGTTCTTGTATCAAGCTTCACGCCAATGTTCAATAAATGTAAATGATACATGCCGTCAAAATTTTTCTCTACTGCTGTCTACTCATCAAGTTTGTTGGTATTTTGTCTGTTTTATGGAGTTGTCTACTGAAAAACATATACATCTTTCTCACACTTGTATTACAAATGTTTCAGTGGCTTTCAAGTTGTCCAAGAGAAAGGGTGATGAAAACCTGCAGATTCTTCACGCCATTCTTTTTGGCAAAAAATCGAAGGTTACATCTTAAGCAGTCATTTTGAACCAATCCAGTTTCATAGTTAGTTGACTAAGCATTTTACGTTAACACTTTCAGTATATATTTTGTCTTTTTCTGTACACTGTATTGTTTAGATACCCAATGGGGTTTGATGATCTTGTAAAATTGCAGTCACGTTTCTTGTTCAGGTACATACTCTGAAGAAAAATATTGGCCTCTTTTCTGGATTTGTATGGGTTGAGAATGAGGTATGGTGTCCTTTTCTACTCGGTCTCTCTCTCTCTCTCTCTCTCTCTTTTAATGAGGGTTTGGAGTTCTAAGTCCTCTTAACTCCTTTTTTTTCTAGATCATATGTTTAAGGCTTTGGTTGGTCAGATTTTAAATGGAATGCAAGAAACCTTTTTGAAAAAAGAATTTTTTTATAGGGAAAGATATTTTGTCTGCATTTGTTATTTTAAGAAAGCTGCAACAACTGATGCTGATTAGGTTGTTTACAGAAGAATCCTAACTTATGTCCCAAAAAGGGTCTTATATAGAGGACAATGCGACTTGTTAAATAAACTAATGGAATTTAAACGGCTTTTGTGTGATGTGACATAATGCCATTTGAATTACCATATAAGGTGCATATATCCTGTATTCCATACAACTATGGACATATAGTAGTCTAGAGTATAGTGTGAATATAATATACAATAAACACTTTGATATGAAGAATGTGGTGTTTAATTAAAGTAGAATTCTTTCCATTTCAAGATACCAGAAATGAATAGTCATTCTCATCACAGAATACATTAAATCAAACATGTTGCCCCTGTTTGGTACACATTAAAATTTTCATTCACATTCTTCTACTTATTTTCAACTACATATTCTTCTATAAAATAATATTTTACATCACATCGATAACTTTTCCTTCCTTTTTCAACCACACATTCTCCATCAATCTACCATTTCAAAATACATTCTTCCAAAATAATGTGGCTCAAATACACCAGTAGTTTCATGCAGAATAGGTGAGAGATCCAATTTTGCAACCTGCATATGGAGTTTTGAAATTGATATTGACGGGGATATTGATATATAGAGTATTTCCCAAAGCAAACAAAAAATAAGGTTCTATAAATCGCTAGGCTTGGCAAGATAGCAATGTCAAACCTCAAACCTTACGAGTTTAGGCGTACCACGGGGAATCCTAAGCATAATCATGGTTTGAAAAGGCAAACTTGAGGCACGCCTTGAGTTAAGGTGTATGCTTAGTGCCTCAGGGTGCAAATAACTATGCTATTTTGTAGAGCTGTGCTCCTCACCCGATGAGGCACTCGCCTCAAGGTGCATGAGGCATGCACATCAAATTTCCATTTTCTTCAATTCTTCTAATTTTTTCTTCCTTTTTGGTTTGAGATGAGGCGTAAAAGAAAAACGCCTCAGCACTCAATTTCTCTTTAAACTATGAGCGTAATAAGGCATGCCTTAGTTTTAATATTATTTTAATGAGATTAATTATTTTACTAAGATATTAATAATTATTTCTTGTATTCTTATGTTTATTTAACCTTTAGAAGAATAAATAAATTGGTCAAAATAAATAAAAAGGTGTGAGCTTTTTGGTGCCTAGACCTGCATTAGGCAGTAAAAAATAATGTTGTTTACCTTTCCAAATTTTCTCCATATGCGTGGCTTTTTCCTCCTGCGTAGGCTGTCCTTTAGAACTATAGAGAAAATGACTAGCTGCATTTCAATCTCGAGCTATTAATTTTATTATTTTGATACTCAATGGTTTTCAAGGTGAAATATTACTTTGAAGTTTAAACCATCCAAACATCTGACAAATTCAAAATATAGCTTAGCTCCATGCATGAGTGTAACATAGAGGGGATATTTACAATAGTACACTGCACTTGAATATTGGAGCATAAAAATTACTCAATTAGTGATTTAGAAATCTTTTTTGGTTGATATCCACAGCAGGAGAAGCAAAGAGCTAAAGTCAAGGAGAAGCTTGACAAATGCGTTAAAGAAAAATTGTTGGACTTTTGTGACGTACTTAATATTCCAGTCAGTAGAGCTGCTGTAAAGAAGGTAAGGTCTTACCATTGACACTATTATGATACTCATAAGATGTTCGATCATCTAAATAATAATAGCCATGCTTTTCAGGAAGAACTCTCTGTAAAATTGTTGGAGTTCTTGGAATCTCCTCATGCTACAACGGAAACACTGCTTGCTGACAAGGAGAAGGTAGATTTTTTTCTTCATTGTTTAGAGTTTGTCTGTGTATGTTTTACATTTTCTCTAATTTGTATAATGCCAAGTTATCCATCGAGTCATCAAATAGGTCCTTTCATTAATGACAGTCATCGAAGGGTAAGAAGCGAAAGAGTAAGGACTCAGCAAGCAAAACCCCAAGCTCTTCTGATGTGGCTGAAGGAAAGACCACAGAGGTTAGTAATTGTCTGTTGTAATCCTTTGTTCTTATGTGTCAGTTTCTTTTCCTAATCCCAGGTAATGAGCTTATCTCGTCTTTCTAATGCACAAAGGAAAAAGTAGTTTTGCTTTGCAACGATATTTTCCAGTTTCAGCCATTTATTTAATACCGGAATGTTAACTTCATTTTTATCAATGGTTGCAACCATGTTGGTATCCTCTTTATGCTTGGTGGGTTATTTTCTTATAAGTCATAGCTATAAACTCATATTGATCTTACCATGTTGCGAGTCAATTAATGGCTCATTACCTATGGATTCAGGATTTTTGATGTTGCTTAGTTTTACTTCATTTGTAAATTTTTCTGTTGCCTTGATTCGGCAAAACGTTTTTTGTGCTAACCACGTTGCTTTGCATTCTAGACTTTACTTTTTGTCTATTCATTGCAAGTCCTTAATGCACTTCGGATTCTCTGTTTAATTGTTCTTATTGCACGTAGAAAAATAAGCCTAGCTCCAATTCAAGGAAGAAGCCCAAGGATTTATCGAAAACTGAGGAAGAAGACAGTAATAAAAGTGAACCTTCAGAGAGCGAAGATGATCAAGAAGACGAAGATGACATAGCTGATAAAGCAGAAAGCGAGCAGGAAGAGAATAAGTCGGAAGAAAAGGAGGAAGAGGATGAAGATGAACCCAGAAAGCAGAAGTCCGTTGAGAAATCTACTTCAAAGAAGAGTGCTAAAAAGGATGGTAGTGGCAAGATGAGTGAGAAGTCTAAACCTGTTACCAAAGGCAGCCCTTCAAAATCTTCCAAAAGCTCTGGTAAATCTACTAAAAAACCTTCCAGTTCAGCATCTAAGAAAGATGCTGCTGAAGCGAAATCGAAGAATGAAATTAAGGCATCCTCGATGAAAAAGCGGAAGGCTAATAAGGAAATTGAAGAGGATACAAGTGCACCAAAGGAAAAGGCTTCAAACAAGAAACGATCAAGCAAGTCTTCAACAGATCAAGGTATTACTCCTTGACATTCATTTATGGCACTCTTCTTCCAACAGTGATGCTTGAAAACCTAGGAAGGAACCCTCCAGTTTGAGGTTTTACTTATATATATATTTATATCTATTTCTGAGTCACGGTCATTTAATTTTGTCAGTCAATTATCACTTCAATGATCACCGTAATGCACAATAATTTGGTGAAGGCTCCCTTCCCCAAATTTGAGCTTGAATGTCGTTATAATGTTCATTGAATGGAAATGACATGATCGATTAGGGAATTTGTTCATCTTTGTGCAATCTTTCTGGAATTGGCTTTCTTTATCTGTCATGCTTGCTCATGTTTCTTGATTTGCCATAGGCAAAGGGAAAAGCAGCAAGAAGGCCAAGAGCGAACCCAGTAATGAAGAAATGCATGCAGTGGTAGTTAAAATACTGAAGGAAGTAGATTTTAATACTGTAAGTTGGACGTTTTGTCATCTATTTCACATTAGACTGAATGTTCAATTACGGATTTTCTGTTGACAACCTTTACCCTTAACTGAAATGCAGGCCACTTTATCCGATATCCTCAGACTACTTGGTATGACTTTTCCTACAAGAGTACATTACTACATTAGAACTTTCTAGGGTGCTTGGTTGGCTGAGCTTATGAGCGCTTTTAAGTAGTGGGTCCCAAGGAACGTGTGGTTAAAAAATTAGGTAAAAATTGTGGGTCCCGTGAAATGCGTGGATAAAAATAGGTTTGACCAATTTATAAGCAATTATAAGCTTAGCCAAACATGCACTAACACTTTGGTTTCAATTTGCTAATCCTTTCGAGTTTATCTCAGGAGACCACTTTGGTATGGATCTGATGCATAGAAAAGCAGATGTGAAGGCTATAATCACTGAAGTGATAAATAACATGACGGACGATGAAGATGAGGAGGAGGCAGTAGACGAGTCTGGGGACAACAATTCGGATAAAGATGAAAATAACGACTAGGCTTAGAATTAGCCAGGCGAGTACATGTCAAACCTCACTTGTTCTGGAATGTGAAGGGGTTTGATCAGCTGTTTATGTGAACAAAAGGAACATTGTTAATTTTTTTTTTTTAAAACCTTTTGCAGATAGACACCAGAAAGGAACTTGTCTGTATGATTAGGATTTTACTTATTAGATGCTACAACTGATTTTATGTTTTTTTGCACTCAACCCCTGTAGTTGGATTTAGTCAATGTTTTATTATAGATGTTTTTTTTTACAGTCTTGAGAAATTGCGGATATATCTTTTCATTGCCTTTATGTAGTTTGAAATTTTTTATTTTTAGTTTTTACATTTTTGGCTTGTATTGATGTTTCTTTCGATAATTTGTATTCAATTTCCTGTTATTTCTTCTGTAGCCTGTTTTATATATTCAGTCATTGAGTATTATACAATGCTTATTTTTAGCTCAATAAGATTTGAAGAAAAAGAAATACCAATGCTTTTCTGTCAATGTTTTTTAATCTTTTCTTTTTTTTACAGTTCTAATATATTTTTTTTTTGGTTTTCATATGTATGCAAAGTACAAGGCGTTTGGCTTGTGAATAAATTTGCATCAATCTGAATGAGAATACCATAAATTCCTGAGAACTTTTTTTTTTCCTTTTTTGGTAGCCAAGGAATGGGCAATATATTTAGCCTTTGTTTGATGGGGACTAAAATTAAATTTTTAATAAATATTGATGAAAGTCGATGAAATGTATGGTTGAAAAATTGTAGGTTTTATAAAATATGTGATTTAAATTAATTGTTGATTTTGATTTGTATTTAGATTAAAATTTTGATTTTAATTTCCACACAGTTGTGGATTAGTATTCATTATATGTGGAGTGTACTCAGAATCACTCGATCTAGATTAAAATTGAATTGGCTATACGATTTAATTCTGGTTGAAATTGGCTTGATTTTGGGTCTTAGAACCTTTTAAATAAATCACAATTTATGTGAATTTATATGATTCAACAATTTTATTGTCGAAAACAAAAATACGAAAGTGAAATAAGAAAATTTATAACAATCTATTTTTGAAGTATAAAAGGAAGTTGGAACCAATTCGTTCTGATTCGGTCCATTCCACAGTCCTCCATAAAATTAGTTCATGTTTGACAACCATTTTTTTTTTTTAAATATTTTTTCTAAATATTCATTTCGACCACACATTCACACAACAAAATAATCAGTATGTAAACTCATATTTTTCCTACCTTTTAATCACATTCTTTTTAAAATCATTATTCGAAACTTAATTTTGCCCAGTCAAATACGGGCTTAATTGTTCATTTTTCACAAATTTCAATGGAAATCAAGTTAGTCTTTTCAAAACCCCTAACTATCCGATTCCCAGAAGAACCCATTTTAAGAGCCGGGATGTTCAGTTCGACGAGGAAAACAGTTAACTAGTCTGGTTCTATTATGAAAAATACCCTAGCCTACCTCAACTATATAACAACATTTGTAGAACCTTTGTTTAACAAGGTCAAATAAACTTATAATTCTCTGATTTTCCTCAGAGATTGCTTCTGCGAATGAAAAAAGCCTCAAAACTACTTAAATCATCAGTCCCTTTCAGAAGTACAAGTTTGTTAATCAAAACAAATTACTAATTTTTCTACACCACGTCCCGACCTGAACGATATACTAATCTCACTAGCATCAATAGTGGAGAATGGGAATGTCAATTTTGTTGTACTCAATGTCAAACAAGGAGAGCCGACTCTAGTTCCTCCAGCACAAGAGCCAACGAAGTGGTTGCACTTTTTATCCGATCTTGATCAGAATATTGCGGTTGTTGTTTGTACAATATACAGTTTTAAATCCGACGAGAAAGGGAATGAGAATGCTGCAGATCTGATTAGGGACGCCTTGTCAAAGTCCTCGTGCGTTTATCCTCTTGCAGGGTGCTTGACAATTAGCCCGGATATTTTGAGGTCAAAACTCTTGGAACGTGTAAAGTCTAATTATAGTGTTTACTTATCCATGTCCAAGTTTCCTACATAACATTTAATGTATTGTGTTACGCCTCATCACCGAGGCTCCAAACTAAGCTTGCTTGGTAGTCCACGTGGAGGCATAAGTCAAAGGTTGACTAAAAATCTACGGAGGCTCCGATTGGTTAGTGGCAGGGAAAAGAAGTGAAGAGGCCAAAGGAAAGCTTTCGAAGCTCTCCATTCCGAAGCTCCTTTTGACCGAATCTCTCGCGGTTCTTAAAAGATCTGCAGACGATCTCTATGAATGATTGATATGCATTTTGTAATAATGAATGCGCCAAGTCTGTCAGTCTAGGTTGTAGGGTGGCGGCTCGTTGTCAATGCATTAAATGTGTAGCAGACTAGTGATAGGATGCTTCTGCCGGGGAGATAAAGCCACGTGCTTCTTATCCAACGGTCACCACTTCGGCCAGAATTCTATAAAAATCAACTCTTGTAATATTTGAATCTAATTCAACTCTTTGCTCTAAAGTTAGTTTTGATCTTCTCTCTTGTTTATTTCATACTCTTGTTTGCTTGAGTTTCAATCATCTTGCTTTGGTTGATTTGTTTTGTGATTGGTTATTAATATGCAATCATCTTTAAATATGCCGTCAGTCGCATCTTAAAGCATCTCTCACATCCGTATATAGTAACCTTCACTGGCCAAGTCTTCGGTCAAAAGGTGTTAGAATTTGCTTGTGTGGATGCAGGAGAATTGATATCTGTTGTCCACGTCACCTTTACATAAAACGAGGTCAACAGATTGACGCCGTTTGTAAAAAGCCACACATTCAACCACGAGACACCAGTGAAAAAAGGTGATCGAAAAATATATTTTGGATGAGTTTCTACCTTTGAAGAAAACGACCTGTTCTTGAAAAAACTAATAAACCAAGAATAACGAACCAAGATGGGGGTAAATTGATTTTTAAAACTTTTTCAAAAAATTATTCTAAATTCAAGCAAGTAAAGACTAAATAGATTAATTCAAATAGTAAGTACAAATATAAAAGCGATAAGTAAAAGGGAGAGATGATGGAAACGATATAATTGTGGAGGTTCAATCCAAAGCAATGATCCACGTCCTCCGTTATCAGGCTCTCAGGCACGAGCAAGGCTTTTCTACTATGTTGATTGACTTATGGTGCAATCCAACTCTTTACAACGCTTTCGGTGACTTAGCATCGATCCTTATACAATGTTGAGTTTTACGAGATTTCAATATGACCCACACGGTGACTTACAGTAAGGAGCACTGATCCTTATACAATGTTGGTTTTTAAGGGACTTTAATACGACCCACACTTTATCAAAATGATTTTACAATGAAATTTCTCTCTAGATAAATAATACAGACAAATTAAGTATTAAGAGAGGCTTACACTTCAATGAATAGTAATAAATGATAGCTCAAGTGTTAGATGAATAATTTTGATGATTATAATAGTCAAAAATTAGATTCAATCAATTAAAGTATTTCAATGAGAAGATGAAGAAATAAATACAATGTATGTTCAAAAATATTCTCAAGAAATATCTCACTTTTAATCGATGATTGTAATAAATTAAGTACTAAGAGAGAAATGTGATACTTTGATGAATATGATGATTTTACAAGTTTAGTTTAATCAATCAAAATTTTAATATGAAGAAGAAGAAAATATCTTCTTAAAAAATATATCTCTCTGTCAATGAATAATTTGTGATAAATTAAGTACTAAGAGAGAAATTAGAAACTTTGATGAATATGATGATCGTACAAGCTTATTTTAATTAATCAAAGTTTTAATATGAAGAAGAAGAAGAAGAAGAAGAAGAAAAAGAAGAAAATTTTATGGAATGTAAGTGCAAAAATCTTCTTCAAAAATATCTCTTTCAATGAATAATTTGTAATGAATTAAATACTAAGAGAAAAATTAGAAACTTTCATGAATATGATGTTTACAAGTTTGATTCAATCAAAATTTCAATATGAAGAAGTAGAAAAAGTTTATGCAATGTAAGTGCAAATATACATTTTTTTTAAAAAAAATTGATATAGATAAATTAAGCATAAATAGAAATGAAAAACTTTGATAAGAGAAACGATTCAAAAAATTTGATCCAAAAATTAAATTTTTTGCTATGAAAAATAAATTTAAATGAATATAAA
>CAIGRP010075006.1:0-15972 GCA_903798385.1 Fraxinus cuspidata | reverse complement strand
AAGATTCTAAATAAGGTTATCTCCTATTAAGAATTGGGGCCCATCTTAAAATGTCAACCTTATTAAATGGAGTAACCCAATCATTTATAAGTTGGTGTATGTTTACATTTTTAGTTGATGTGGGATTCTATCCCTTAACACCCTCAACCAAGACAGATTGCTTTCTCACTAAAAGGGGCAAAAGATTTTGATATAAATGTCCAACTCAGGTTATATATTTGCAATTGTATTACAGCCATAACAAATAAAGTTAACGATTTGAAAGTAGTTCTTAAAATGGATAAATTGGATTTTTAAGCTACTCTTCAAAAAAAATTAGTAATCATCGGTTTTACTCGTGAATGAAGTGTGTTGGAGTTGAATATATTCTTGTAATGTTTTTTATGTAAAGTCAAGATTCAAAAAAAAAAAAAAAAAATACAATAACCTTGTCACTTCTATAACTATATGAATAACAAAATATTTTTTTTAAAAAAAAAGTCACTAACAACTCCAAAATTCACAGTGTGTGTGTGTATATATATATAACTAGAAAGACGAAATCTTACTTTTATATCTATATTTTTTCATTTTTAATGAAAAACTAAGAGGAAATGAAAAAAAAAAAATATATTCCTTTGTAGCATTTTATAATAGGATTGTAAATAAGCTCAATTTGTACTTTGTAGGAAAATATTTATTGTACATAATCATTTACATTATAGTCTTTTGCATATTAATGAGATGTCAAAACTAAATTGGTGGGTTTTTTTTTATTTGATCGATGAGATTTTGATCCAAATCTCATCACATCATCCCTTGGTAAAAAAAAATAAATCTATAAATTATGATGTACATATAACGCAACCGCGGTTTATAACATCAAACTATTAAAGCTCAATGCATTTTTAAATCATTTCGTTCAATTATTCTAAAGAAGTATTGCATTTTTCTAAAGTCGTGTTTGTATTTTATTTCGAATTAGTTGTAACCAATAAATCGTACTCAAATTTGAAATAAAATGTAAAATCTTTTGGAAATTAAATTGTATAATTTTGTATTCCATAATTTTATTTGCATTATTTAAAATTTTCTAAATATTTGAAGTGAAATATTACGAAAAATGAAGAATTTTTTTTTTTTTTTTGTGTGGAAGTTCAAGAATTGATTCTATTTATCAGAGAAAAATTTAAATATATTTCCATTTTAATACTATAGTTAAATAAAAAAATAGACTCATAAAATTGATCTAAAAACATATGGCGGTTTAAACATGACGAGTTCGTCGAGTTATTCGATTATGTTTTAATGTCAAAATTTTGAATCAATTATGTTTAGAAAAAAATAATAAAATTCATCTTCATAATAAATAATATCGAGTTGAAAAATTGCAATTACTTTTTAGAAAAAGGAAAATATTAATATTTTATCTAAAAAAATGCTCCAATCTAATAAAAAAGAAAGTTAGGAGGAGACAAATATTTTTAATTAATCAAGGGTGTTAGTGAATTTGCTAAAATAGTCTCAACATCAGATACGAAACGCTGCGTTTCAAGCTGTTTCTGAATGAAAAACATACCCGGCGAAGATCCGTATACGTTCAGTTTACTCCGATAGTACAACCAGCCATGGCCATCCGATCCGCTGCCGCCAAGCAGAAGCCTATGCGGAAGCAAAATTCCACCATTCAAAAACTTCTCAGAAAACCCAAAATTCTCTTCCCCGTAGCATTACTCTTTGCGGAGGCCGTCCTTGTTGCCCTCATCATCACCTACGTTCCCTGTAAATTCGAAGCCGTCAATATTTTTGAATTAATATTTTCCTTTTTTTGATTCTAATTTTTCGGTTTGTGTAATTTCAGACACGAAAATTGATTGGGATGCGTATATGTCACAGGTGAGAGTAAAAGTTCATTATTTTTATACTCTGCATTCTGATTTAAGTGATTTTTTTTTCGAAGTTTTTATATTTGAGATTAATTTTAAAGGTTAGTGGGTTTCTGGGAGGAGAAAGAGATTACAGCAAATTGAAAGGTGATACAGGGCCTCTCGTTTACCCAGCTGGGTTTCTTTATATATATTCTTTCTTTCAATATGTTACTGGAGGCCAGGTCTACCTTGCCCAGGTAATTTTTCGATATTCTGTTTGTGATTCGCTTTTAGTTTCTTGATGAACATAGACAAAAAAATAAAATAAAATAAAAATTAACAGGATCATTTCTGCTAAAACTTATCAATATTTTCACCTATAGAAAAATTCATTAGTTAATACATGAAATTGGATGCTATTCTCACACAATGTTTTGGGGACATGGACTTGTGGCCTCAAATTGGTTTAGAAAATGCACATCCATAAGTTTTCTGGTTTTGAATTTGTGATTCGGTCAGTCAGTATTTAATTTACAGAACAGTGTTAGATTTTGGCAAATTTGTTTATATTCATGTATATGAATTGAGATCTTGAATGGATTGAAGATGTGGAGTAACTGGGAGAGACTGTAAATTGGTAATTGATAAGTGGGATTTGGATGGAGTTTGTTAGCTTAACCTTTAGCAGAATAGCTCTTAATTTGAAAGTGAATTTTGCTTATTGACTCTTATTAGCAATTCCTTTGGTCAGTCAGTCCTCTTAGAGAGAACATTTAGTGTTGCAAATCTAACCTGTGACAATTACACAATTAAATGTTATAAAGGCTAGACATATCTTCTGCAATGTCATAAATATTGCTTTTTCCCATAGAAGTACTGGTTAGCTCCATGGTTTTAAAAAACTATTTGAGGCTTACGCCTCGAATCATACCTCATGCCATTTGTGAGGCTTATGCGGTTATGCCTCAAACCTGAGCCTCAAGCCAACGAAGGCATTCCCAAGTTTGCCTTGTATTTTTCAAACATTTATGTTATTTCCTTATAACCTAAAATGATTTGCGGGTTCTTTTATTTTTTTCCTACATAAATGGAGGGAAAAAGGAAAGGAGAATACACCACTGCAATTGTGGGATGATGACAAAAAAAATGAAAAGTAACTTTTAATGAGGATGATGACAATGGTGTAAATGATTCTCTTAATGGATATATTAGTAGTGATGATATAAGAAATTTTTTACTTGCCTCCACTTTTAATAGTAGATTATAATTTTTTTTAGATGAATACTGATTTGAAAACTTATTATTTTCAATTTTCTCGATCTATTTTATGTTCATTTGCAATTTAGACCTTTAATTTTGTTAATTAATTTTAGTATGGATATTTTTAACAGGGTTATGGTATATTGCAACTATATTTTTGTATTTTTATATATTATTGAATTCTTTTATTTTATATTGAGGCTTATGCCTCACGTCACAGCGATAAAAATGCCATAGTACCCGATTAAGCCTTTTTAAACATTGGTTTTGCCGTGTCTCTTCCTTTATTCTAATCCATGCAGCTGGCTGAGTAAATTTTCTGTTTCTGGATGTATTTCGAAGAATAACCAAATATTGATGCTCTAGATTTTCCCTCCTTTCATCAGTATCCTTACTTGACCAATTAAGCGCGAGAAAGAAATCTCTACAAGGATCTATTTGTCTTCTATAATCAGATCCCAATCAACCATCTTTTCAAGTACTTTTCAATTGCTCTGAACATCTTGGATATCTTGTTGATGTTGTCTGGTATCAGTGCAATGTTCACTTAATTTAGTGCACCATAGATACATGGTCAGATCTCCTCACCTATGCCCTTTCTGTTCCATGGTTTGGTCATTATATAAAAAAATAAAAAATAAAAAGCCGTAAAAATATTGAATTATCACATTTCCATTGGAGTCAATACCTTCCCTCTTCAACTGTACTACAGGCTGTCTTCGTGCGCTCATTTGTATAATATAAGTGGTGACTCATGTTCTTCCATCATTGCAGATTTTGTTTGGCTTTCTCTACATCGTGAATCTTGGAATGGTTTTATACATCTATTCGAAGACCGACGTGGTATGAAACTTTCTTCTCGATTTATGATGTGTTATTTTTGCATTGTTTGAAGGAAGCTGCTTGAACTGTTTAGATTAATATTGACCATTTCATCTTTTGATTCCCTTTGTTAGATAGTTTTATAAGTTCAGACATTCAAGCTCTGCTCACTTTTATTCTTTGGTAGCTAATGCCAATTAAACTGCCTTGCAGCTCCCGTGGTGGGCTCTTTCCTTGCTTTCTCTGTCTAAAAGAGTCCACTCAATTTTCATGCTTCGCTTGTTCAATGACTGTTTTGCAACAACTCTCTTCCATGTTGCACTAATCTCATTTCTTCATCAAAAGTGGCATCTAGGTTTACTTATTTTCAGGTACTGTTTACTGCATTTCAATTTCTTATTCAGTGGATGGATTTATTTTATGGTTTCTTATTGGTGTCACATTATTGAAACTAAACGTGTTATAGTCATTTCCCTTGTTAGCACAGTGGAGCGGTCTCAGTAAAGATGAACGTGCTCCTTTATGCTCCGTCCTTATTACTCCTCATGCTGAAGGTATACTGATTTTGATTGTTCACACTTCAAAAGTTTGGATCTCTATTTACATTTTATCCAATCTCTATTTGTTTGCTGGAAAATTTTGAAATGCAGGCTATGGATATTGTTGGGGTGATATCTGCTTTAGCAGGTGCAGCACTAGTGCAGGTGCTTATTTTTTAGCTTGACAACGTTGACATATTGCATAACTACTACACAGGTGTATTTATTGTGTCTAACAATGCCATTTTGCATAAAGTTATTACTAATTGCAAATAAATATTTACTTGTTGCCTTTTATCATGCAATATTTATTAGTTTTATGACAACCCATTTATATTTCCTTTGTTGTTACATTGTCAGGTGAGTAAAAAACAATTGAAATATTTTTTAGATGGAGGCAGTATCTAATTGAAATCTTCATCTATCCGCCATGAATGGTTCTGCAGATCGTCTTAGGGCTACCATTCTTGCTGTCGTATCCAATTGAATATATATCAAAAGCATTCGATCTTGGTCGTGTCTTCATTCACTTTTGGTACTTCCATTGACCTATTGAATTTGCTGGATATGTCGAACTTTACGCATTCAATGATTTTACACTTAATTGATTGACTAGGGGTCATCCGACTTAACCACTTTGATTTTTTCTAGAAGTCCATATCTTGTAATATTAGATGGAATCTAGGCTACATTCGGGAGCAGCAGGAGTCTTATTAGTTTTGTGATCGTACCGTGTCTTGTAATCGTGATTGCACTTCCTCTTCAGACTGTTTGACATCTTGGTTCAAAACTATAGCTGTCTAACAAAGGAAATTGCCAGAGAAGGGTGATATTGGCTTATATGCCAGTGCATGCTTATACTTCTGAATTAATTGTCAATGCTGGTTTTGCTTTCATTTTAGTGGTGACGTTTATAAAGTTTACATTTTAAGGTGAAAGTTTTAAATTATCGAATATTTAGACCCAACGTGTGGAGTTATACAATTAAAATCAACAAGTCACTCTTTAATTGTTTCTAAATAGTTCATCAATCACGTCAATTTAACCCATGGTTTGAATACCTCAATCAATAAATAATGCAGTAAATAATACAAGATTTGTTGAAGAAGAAAATTTAAAACTCCGGGATTAAGTCAATAATTTTCACTATAGACAATAAGAACTTACAGTATGATCCAACCTAGAAAACTCACTAGACTCGCTGATCTAATTCCCACAATCTCCAAAATCTACTGAAACATGCTTTACTCGCACTCGCTCCCGATCTTCTAGAATTGTCTCTCTCTTATGGATCGCCAAGAACACTTTGTTCTTGCCCTCTTCTTCTGCTTCTGGTCCAACTTCCCTCAATTTTCAGCAACTTCTGAAAGCTATTGAGAAATTACATTTATGAGTATATTTAGGAAGTGAATGTTTTAGATTATATGATTTTGAAGATTTTTCCAACTTGTGGTTGATTGATCTCATGATGTAGAATTGTTAATTGATCTCCAAAGAATGTTATGAAGGTAGAAAATAATGATCAACCACCTATAAAAACGTAATGGGCATTGTGTATTTATAATAGAAAGTATTTGAGTAATACATGATAGATAGAACTCTTGAATTCGCGAACTATGGTTTCTCAAAAAACACCATCGTTCGAGCGCCAAGCTAGCAATAGGTGAGCGACAATCGGGTGACAATGTTTATGTTTTGGACACTCAAGCATCAGCTTGGATGCAGACTATCATAATTCCGGCGACTCTTTCTCTATATTCCATACTGGAACCCAAAGACTTCTAATTCATCTATACGTCACCCCAAAAGACTATTGACTTTTACAACTCTTTTATAATAATCATTTTGTCTAAAGAATTGCCCATACAACATAAATCGTAAAATAATTGAGCATGGTATTCTAGCAATAAGAAATGAACAATCAATTTTGAAATCTACAAAACAAGCATAGTTAAAGAATTGCCAATACAACTTAAAACCTAACAATCTCCCCATTTGGCATTCTGTGACAACTACACAATCCAAGTCAAGGAAGTAAAAACAAAACTAATCTACCGGAACTCAAACTCAAACGCAATGTTTGTCTGTTGCATTTCTTGTTAAATCTGTTTCTTGAAATCAATAACTTAAATATCAAGTGTAAAAGCACGTGAAATCGGAAATATACCAATTGAAACATACTATCATAAATATAATAGCTAGATTGAGAAGTAATATTAATATTGATCAAAACACTAATTGAAACATTAATATCACAAAATATCAAAACTCAAAAGCTAAACATTCAGTAAAGCAAAACTCCCAATACAACCATGAAATACTATCACCTCTCCCTCGCTGCAAACTCTCCCTAAAATGCAGTTAAATTAGACTTAAAATTGAACTTAAATTAAACTTAAATTAGACTAAAATGCCATCATCTCTCCCCCTTCTTGTCACAAATGACAGAGAGAACTATATCAACAATAATGACTCAAAGATGCGGTTGATAGCATATACAAGCATAATCCATGATCAGTAAACTTTTCCACATACTCATTTCAAATCTAAATGGAGTAAATTGTATAAGTGATTCACGTATGTAAAGTGTCACTAATTCCTTGTGAGCAAGACTCCAAACCTTAACTTTGTAAGAAATGACATGCTAAACATCACTGTTAAATAAATTTATGCCCCTAATAATGAAAGTCAAACCAATAATGCATATTAGTATCTATAAATGAAGTTCATATTTCATGTATATTATCATCTTCTCCCCTAACTTTGAGCATATATACATTTTCGCACAATTTCTATTTTTCTTTTTAAACTCAGTGTCTTTTCTTTTCAATTTTTTTTTACATCTTATGTGTAGACCCTTCTCCATTAAGTGACTAAAATGACCCTTATAACGAGTTTTGAGCCGATAACTCCAAGTCGGTCGACCATAGGGCATTAAGTTATAAGAAATCCCTCAAGTTTAATTACTCGAGTTAAATAGGTTTTGAAGAAGAGTATATGATGAAATATTTTTTTAAGAGGGTATCCTATAGTTTCGGTCCGTTAAATTAAGGTCAATTCATATTCAAGGTCACCTTACCAATAGATGACGGTTATCCCAAATGTCACTCACGTGGTCAAGACTCACTCACAAGATCATAGTGTGTGCAGTGCAGATGTACCCATATAGAAACCTGTACTAGGTACTCTATAAAAATCTAAACAAGTAATGGAAAATATGCTATAGCACATCAATTAAACTCATACTTAGTCACAACACACATGTTCAAATAAATCATATATCATGCTGCTGTGAAAAAAATTCATTTTTTAAAAATCAAACTATTTAAAAAAGCAAAACAAAAATGAGATGCATGCAATAATGAATGAATCACAATTAATAAGTATAAGTATTCATAAAAAACACCTAATTAATTAGGTATACAAACGCTCTTACCTTTAAGAGTTCCGTGATCAATATCAAAATTTTTCAAGTCACTCTTTTTCTCCCAGACTAGCAGAATTACAATTGTTCAGTTGACGGTAAGAAAGTCAACTCTACTAGATATGTCCTGATTTTTATTACTTTTCACTTCTATTCCACCTAAGCCTTGTGTGTCCTAACTCACCACAATTAAAGCATGTAGGAATAAATCTATGACCAAATCTACGTGGTTTTCGAAATTGATTTCTATTTGGACGTAGTCCAATGGGATTACCTACTCTCTGACTCTTATTAGTAGCAGGGACACGTGGTATTTGAAGTGCTAGCATAAGGAGGATTAGAATTATCATAGCCTAGACCACTCCTGTTTTCAGAAGGCTTGTTCATCCTTAAAATATTATCAAGCTTCTGAGAACCACTAGAGAATGCAAAAAGTTGAGACTTGTATATTAAGTTCGCTCAGAAAGTTCTTAACCTGGATTTCTAATTTATTATTCTCAATGGTCAGCTCACTAACTCTTTAGACTTCTCAAGATCGCCTATAAGATTCTTCATCTTAGACTATAGGGATTGAGTCACAGTATCTAATTTATCGAGACAATAGGTAGACTCCTAAAGGTCAGCTACAAGTTCCTATCTTTCTAGCTCAAATACATTAACTTTCCTAAGCATGACTTTATTCACCTTCTTAATTTTAAGACTCTCCTCACATAAATTCTATCAAAAAAAAAGACTCCTCAAATAATTGATGATAAGCTTCACGAATTTTTTCCTTATCTTCCTCAGAGTGCTCACCACTATCTACTTCTTCAACCTTCTCACTGTCCTTATCACATTCACTCCTAATCCTAGTGGTGAAAGTCATAAACTTCCCCACTCTCATCATGAGTGGACCTCTCACTATAATTGTCTGAGCTAGACTCGTCATCTATAAGAGTTGCGTTCATAGCTTTACCGTGATTTCTCCTACCGTTAGAACACTCACTTCTACAGTGGCCAAAACTTGACTTATGACATCTCATAGTATTAGATTTCTTTCTAGACTCACTCAAGTCTCCTCTGTCTCTCTTTAGTCTTCTTCTTATTTCTAAATATTTTTTGAAAATTCTTAACAAAGTAGACTATTTCCTCTTCATTAAGAGATTATGAATTAGAAGAATCATGAAAATCATCCCTAATATTGTTCAAGGCCAAAGACTTATCTTTCTTATGTTTAACCAATGTTAGTTCATAAGTCTGGAGAGATCCAACCATTTCTTCAACCTTAACAGCATCTATGTCCTTACCCTCCTCCGTAGTCTTGATTTTAAGCTAAATCTCTTAGGTAAGGATCTAAGGATTTTTCTGACAATCTTAGGCTAAGGAATTCTCTCACTTAGGCTGAAACTAGAATTAACTATGTCATTCAAGCTAGCATAGAAGTCATCGAATGTCTCATCAGCCTTCATCCTAATCTTTTCAAACCTGTTGGTCAACATATGTAATTTAGAATTTTTAACGGCCTGAGTTTTCTCATGTGGTCCGTAAAATATCCCAAACCTCTTTAGCAACCTTATACATAGGCACGCGCCTAAATTCTTCTGGTGACAGCCATAGATAAAGCATGTAAAGCCTTACTATTTCAATTACACTAATCTAAATTAGTCTTCGACCAATTAGCTATAGGAGTGGAGGTGACAACATCGTTAACGATGCTAAAAGGGGCAATCCAACCATTTACTATGCTCAACTAAATATGCTTATCCATCAATCTCAGGAAGACACTCATTCTAACTTTTTAATAGGCATATTTACTGCTATCAAAATATGGTGGGACAGATAATGAATAACTACTCATCTAGAAAACTAGGATCAGGAATTGAATTTGGGCTCTAATACTACTCGAAAGTCTTAAATTATCGAATTTTTATACCCAACGTGTGGAATTATACAATTAAAAGCAACAAGTCACTTTTTAATTATTTCTAGATAGTTTATCAATCATGTCAATTTATCGTATAGTTTAATTGACAATCAATAAATAATGCACTAAATAACATAAGATTTGTTGACGGAGAAAATCCTTCACAAGATTAAAAACTCTGGGACTAAGCCAGTATCTTACACTATAGACAATAAGAATTTACAGTATGATCCAGCTTAGAAAACTCATTAAATTCGCTGATCTAATTCTAGCAATCTTCAAGATCCGCTGGAACGTGCTTCACTCACATCTGCTCTCAATCTTTTGGATTTGTCTATCTCTTATGGATCACCAAGAACACCTTGTTCTTGTACTTTTCTTGTGCTACTGGTCCAACCTCCCACGATTTTCAGCAATCTCTGAAAGCTAAGTAAGTGTTTTGGATTATATGATTTTGATTTTTTCCCAACTTGTGGTTGATTGATCTCAAGATATAGATTTGTTAGTTAATCTCCAAAGAGATGTTATGAAGTAGAAAATAATGATCAATCACCTACAAAAACGTAATGGGCATTCTGTATTTATAATAAGAAGTATTTGGTAGTATAGGATAGATAGAACTCTTGAAAATCGCGAACTAGGGTTTCTCGAAAAATACCGTTGTTCGAGCGACATTTGGACTACAATATTTATGTTTTGGACGCTTAAGTATCAGTATAATTTCGGCGACTCTTTCTCCATATTCCATGCTCGAATCCAAAAACTCCTGGTTCATCCATACATCACCCCAAAAGATTTCTTAACTTTTACGGCTCTTTTATAATAATTCTTTTGTTTAAAAAATTGTCAATACAACTTAAAACCTAACATAAGGTATTAAAGAGATTGAGAAAAAGTTGTTTCAAGATTTGGCATGCCTAGTAACAGAATCTATCCACCTACAATATCCAATCAAGGACTTGTGCTGGAATAAACACATTTTTGCTTGTTCTAAACATCTAAGCAGGCCTCTAATTTTCTGTAGCATCGTGAGCCAGGTGGCTATGAAAAACTCTTTTAGAGGACTGCATGAATTAGGAAGAACTGTGTTTGTTTATCCTTTCCCTACACCTAGAATTTTCGTTTATAGAAGGACCCACTTCCCATTCAGTGATGTTTGGAGGAATAAAATATGAAGATCTGATATGTGTTCTGTTGGCTGGTTACATTTTGAATGGACTTCTGGTTTCAGTTATATGTAGTACTTCTAGATTTTTATATATAGCTCTTTTATTTTAAGAATGCATTTTCAACTTATATAGATCGTCCTAATACAATTAAGGTTGACGAAGAAATACATTTGATTGTGATTACAGGTCTGTTAATTTTAAATTTGTTCCAGAACCAGTTTTTGTATCAAGAGGATTTGCGCTTTTCTTATTGGCGGCTCATCTTAGTCTACTTACAGTTTTTGCCCATTATAGATGGTGCCGGTGAGTAGTATATGAACTGTTGCTAGTTATCTATGACATGGGCTTGGCAATATATATTGTTGTAATTGTTTATACAACTTCAATTCTAAGTTTCTTGTGTCGATAGGTCCCTGGTGTTTTCTTTAAGTCATCATTTGATTTTATTCTTTCTTTTCTTATTTGTCCAACTTATGCAGGCACGAAGGAGGGTTGTTCTCTCTCTTGCATTCTAGAATTATTCAAATGAAGCTTAGAACTTTTCCGCTTAAACAGTTCAACAGTCATGACTCGAATTTCGGATCTATTAGAATGGAGCGTAAGTAATGGATTCCTCCTTGCAGAAATAAATCTTCTAATCTCTTTTCATGGTTATATATTTGCATGTCAAACATTGGTTTACTTGATTCAGACATTGCTACGACCATGTTTGTTGGGAACTTCATTGGAATTGTATGTGCTCGATCCCTGCACTATCAGTTCTATTCTTGGTGAGTCTTGCAAGACAATTCTGCTTTACCTCTTGGTTTATCTAGTTGCGTAGGAAGGGACAAGGGTTCATATTTTAACGATCATATTGTCACACTGTTTAGTTGCACATTTTTTCTTAGAAATTGAAAAGCCATTAAAATTTTAATATTCTTATGGCAAGAACCACTTCAAATTATTTCCCAGACTTCCATTCTTACATGCTACCTTGACAATGCCTCCATTGCCCTTTCACCTGCCCTAGCTGGCCGGAAACTAACAAGATTTGCGCATTGCATTTTTTTGGGGATGAAGAGCATGTTTGGCTACGCTTAAAATATGAACTTTTTTACTTGAGAGAGAAAAAGTCATCACATCCATGTTTAGAAAAAAGTTATCACATCCAATGTAATCATGATGTATGTTGCTTAGCATTATGCTTATCCAATTTTTGAAATACCATAATTTATAGTTGAAACATTTTATGCAGGTATTTCTATAGTTTACCCTATTTATTGTGGAGAACACCTTTTCCTACATGGCTACGGTATGCTGCTTGAAAATGTTACTCGTTGTTTTGCTTTACTTGTGCCCTTGGTGTTTTTCGTGAGAACTTAACAAGTCGATTTTTGCTGCAGTTTAATTTTGTTTGCGACAGTTGAGTGTTGCTGGAATATCTATCCCTCAAATATTTATTCATCGGCGCTGCTGCTCGGGGTTCACTTAATTATTCTAGGAGGTCTCTGGAATGCTTCGCCTGAATATCCTTATGAGCATGATACGAATTATATGTCTTCAAATTCCAAGAAGAAGAAAGGCAACTGAATTTCTAGTTTTGTAAGCTATTTATTTAAAATTTTGTGTACCAAGTTAAACCTGTTACTGGGTATGAACTAGTATGAAGAGAAAGGTACAATTATTAGGTCAGCTCAGTGAAAAGAAGCCAATTTCTTCTAAGGTGTGTGTTCACGAGGTACGTTTGTTATGCTGGATTGGATGGGATTCGACGGGATACTGAACAAGCATCTCGCCTCTTCTTTAAACCTTACGCAGTTCCATTTAGTACAACATTAAAAATGCTATTGAAGTTCTAGAAATACGCAATGGGTTGCCTATGCTTTAGTCAAATCAAGAATAGCCTTAATGGTGGAAAAATTAACCATTGCAGGGTAGAATAAAGAAGCTGCAGTGCCATGGTTTTTCTATGTTTGCAACTTGAATATTATTCTCTCCCCCGGTCGAGTTTTAGCCTAGCGATGTGACGAAAATGCCCTTACACCTTTTCAGTTCGAGATAGAATAGAATGTCCTCGTATAACTGAAGTCTTGAGCTGAGATTCTCGCATCAAAGATTAGATTCTCTCGTTGCTCTTGCTCGCATTGACTCCATGATGAAGCAATAACGATAATATTCTTTTAGAGACGAGAGAGAGTTTACTAATAGCCCGAAAAAATGAACCATGGAAGACTAGACACTTATTCTACCAAGAACAAGAAACATGTTTGGTCCGAATTGGACAGAACAAAAAAATTAAAATTAACTCCAGACAGTCGGTAACGGTGGATCATTGGCGGCTGTAGGGGTTAGCTTCACCACCAGGTTTGCAGTAGTAGTGTGATGCACCTTTCTGGGTGCAGGGGACACTGTTGGCTTGCAGCGCACCACATCTTATATATTTGCACCTCAACCAACCCTTTTCTAATATTTTTTCGTACTCAATCTTGGATTTATCGTATTTTTAAAATTGTTTCCAAGACTCGAAATAAAAGTGGGTCTAAGACTCGAAATCCTATCACATGGAAAATTTCAAGCTACTTAATTTAAGTCTGTATTTTTTTTACGATAAATCCAAGATCGAGTACAATTTTTCTTTAGAAAAGGTTGAACGATGGCCTTTACACCTTAACAATGTATTTCGATGTGCTGGCGATGCTTTTATAGAAAGCGTGGTGATTGAATCTACTAACAACTTGATCGGGCAGATTATGGTTAACATTTCCTAAACCAGAAACGGGATAAGAATCGAAACTAGTTATTCTTGAATATTTGGATATGAAAATTAATGATACGCTCTATCCAGGCCTTTAGAGTGGTTTTAAAGTCCTAACATTCAAGCTGACATTTTGAATCCCAACATCCTATTTAAATATGTAAATCTAGATTCAATTTTCAACTGACTTAAATTTGAAGGGCGAAATCCTCAAATCACTTAACGTCCAACTTTAATTCTCTGTGTGCTTTTAAGATCCACGTTAACGGTTCTACAATATAAAAATATAAATTCACATATTTTAATGAGTTGGGTAACTGAACCTCATTTTTGAAAATTAACGACCCAAAATCAAGCTACTCAGCAAAGTTGAGAAGCCAAGCACAAACTTTCCCAAATTTGTATATATATTTTCTTAATTAGTAGATGGTTTAGCGTGTGAGGAAAATTTAATATTGAAGTATAGTGCGCTTGGTTGTGCTTAAAGTAACTTATTTTAAAATATTACCAGGAAAGAAAGTTAATTTTATACACTTCTTCCAAGCCTATATTTGGTTCATGTTCACGAGTGGTTTATACTTTATACACTCCCTTTTTTATTCACACATTTCGAAAAATTCACAAGTACCACATTTATCCACCACTCTTCTATATTTGTTTATAATTTAAACTGTTTACAAACACTTCCCAAACATGCTCTAAGCATACCTAAACGTATAAAAGTAAATTTGTCTTTTCAAGCCAATTCAACAGTATATTTAAACACAAGTCACAAAACACACCTAAAAGGAGTATAAAAGAAATTAAGCATACAAATACTATTTACCCACAACTAAATTACTAAAGAACCGACCATTCTTTATCCGCCACCCTGAGCCATCCCGGCACTTACTTCCCAGCCCAGTCCAGTCCAGCCCTAGTACCTTCCCCTTGGCTTCCCACATCCCCTGGTCACAGCCTGCAGACAGGGACAATCCGGAGTCCAAGGTTCAAGTCGATCAGTTGGCAATGAGAATGCTCATTGACAATCTCAGAAGGCCTTTTAACCATAACTCTATTCACTGAATTATTGTACGATAAGTCTTTTAGAATACGAACCAGAACTTGTTCAGGTATTAAAGCAAGACATATTCCAACTACCTAAATCATTCCTCGCCTCACACAAATAAGAGCTATGAATTATTATGAAGATAATCTCCCACCTATACTTCAATATAAAGTTAGAAGAGTCTTTTGGTTTCAGGTTATGCTTTCTTCAATGTAGCTAACCCCACAAAAAATGTACCAGGGTTTTTCCTACCCCATTAGTCAACAATAGACCATGCAGAATAATAATGTAAAGATGATTAAAACTGCACACAGATAAAAAATGTAACCACAAAATACTACATGCATTTTATACTTCTCAATTATTTTAGATTGACCAGTTCAAACTGTTAGTTATATGACATCTAAATTGGGATAATTACATAATCGTTAACTAACAAATCAGCATGGAATGAAGCTGACTCGAGAAATCTAACCATGGACATATATACATTTCTCCATATCCTTCCTTAGAAAGCTTCTTCAGGTTTAAGGAAATTGTGATAGTCCAGCTGGGTCATTTCCCCTGGTCACAGCCTGCAGACAGAGACAATCCGGAGTCCAAGGTTCAAGTCGATCAGTTGGCAATGAGAATGCTCATTGACAATCTCAGGAGGCCTTTTAACCATAACTCTATTCACTGAATTATTGTACGATAAGTCTTTTAGAATATGAACCAGAACTTGTTCAGGTATTAAAGCAAGACATATTCCAACTACCTAAATCATTCCTCGCCTCACACAAATAAGAGCTACGAATTATTATGAAGATAATCTCCCACCTATACTTCAATATAAAGTTAGAAGAGTCTTTGGTTTCAGGTGATGCTTTCTTCAATGTAGCTAACCCCACAAAAAATGTACCAGGGTTTTTCCAACCCCATTAGTCAACAATAGACTATGCAGAATAATAATGTAAAGATGATTAAAACTGCACACTATTAGAAAATGTAACCACAAAATACTACTTGCATTTTATACTTCTCAATTATTTTAGATTGACCAGTTCAAACTGTTAGTTATATGACATCTAAATTGATATAATTACATAATCGTTAACCAACAAATCAGCATGGAATGAAGCTGACTTGAGAAATCTAACCATGGACATATATACATTTCTCCATATCCTTCCTTAGAAAGCTTCTTCAGGCTTAAGGAAATTGTGATAGTCCAGCTGGGTCAT
>CAIGRP010074994.1:0-18909 GCA_903798385.1 Fraxinus cuspidata | reverse complement strand
TGAGGGGGAATATATCACTATTTTCAATGGTTGATTTAAAGTTTTGATCTTATACACCATACTATTCATCTCATATGTGCTATCGTTTTGCCTATGTTAAAAGAGGAAATTGTGTTTTGATCTTAAATGCTATCCCTTTTTGCTTATGTCAAAAGGGGAAAATGGAATGTGATGATTATTCATGTTTTGATTTGAAAATATAATATGCTTAGAGTATATGAAAAGGGGGGAAATAGGGAAAATCATTCATATGCTTTAAATGTATAGTTGTTGATTTGTAAAAGATAGGGGAATATAAATTACTTGATAAATTTATAATGTACATTCATTTATCAATATGATATCAATTGTTCAATCTTACCTTGAAAATCATCTAGCTTGTCATAATAAAAAAAAGGGGAAATTGTTGACCTATGGTTGATTTCATCCTTAATGTTTTGATCATAACAAACAAGATTAATATTATTTCTAACAATTGATCTTGAGTGATGATAGTTCAATGTTAAAATTAATTAAGTATTGCCAAAATCAACATATCATAAATCGGACTTGAAATAAAGATCAAAGTGAAAGTTAAGCATTCAAGTCAAATCATTCGAGACGAGAGATTGAAAGATCAAAATCAAGACTATCAAATCGGGCTCATGAAGAAGGTCAAGATCGAAGTCAAGCATTAAAACCAAACGTCAAGAAAGATCAAGAGTTTAAGAGTCAAACATGAAAGAAACTTTGAATCAAGATCAAAGACTAGGTTTCGAGATCACACGTAAAGGTATAACACTTTGATCTTTAGTAATGAACGACAATAGCTCAAAAATCATTTTTTGCATGAAGAGTTATTTTCACATCACTTGCATAATATATGTTTCATCAAAAGCAAGATTGATATTTCAAAGTGATACTTGAACTTAGATCTAATCTCAAAAAAAAAAGTCAACGATCAACGGTCAACGGAACGTTTGGTTGACCATTAGGACGTTCGGATGAACCGGACCCGGACAAGGCATCCGGTTTGATAGAAATTTTTCTGTCCATCCGGACGTCTAGTTCATCAGCAACAGTCATTTTTTTACCATACTGTTCCGGACGTTCGGTTGGGTCATCTGGTTAGGCAGAAATTTTGGCATTTTTTACTACTATAAACACCAACTCATTTGACATTCATTTCAACACTTAAGAGCATTCAAATGAGATACTTTTGAGAAAAATTATATTGCTTTCTCATCTCATTTATTATTATCAAATCATTTAGTTTTGAAAAACTTTTGATCAAATTAACTTTTGTAAATCTACTCATCAAAGTTTTTCTAATCATTTAGTTTTGAAAAAATTTTGATCAAATTAACTTTTGTAAATCTACTCATCAAAGTTTTTCATTTGAAAAATATTCTTTGAGCATACATTTTTACATTCATTTCTTCATAGCAAAAACTTTGATTGTTGGATCAAACTTTTTGAATCATTTCTCTTATCAAGTTTTTCATTTCTCTTTATGCTTAATTTATCTATATAAATTTTAGAATATATATATATATTTAAGAAGATTTTTGCACTTATATTACATAAATTTTTCTTCTTGTTCATATTGAAATTTTGAATGATTGAACTAAACTTGTAAAAATAATCATATTCATCAAAGTTTCTTATTTCTCTCTCAATATTTAATTTATCACAATCGTCCATTAAAAGAAATATATTACTTGAGAAGATTTTTGAACATATATTGTATTTATTTCTTCATCTNGAAGATTTTTGAACCTACATTGTATTTATTTCTTCATCTTTTCATTGAAACACTTTGATTGATTGAATCTAATTTGTTACTATCATATTCATCAAAGTTTTTCATCTAATACTTGAGCTATCATTTATTACTATTCATTAAAGTGTTAACCTCTCTTAGTATTTAATTTATTTGTATTATTTATCAAGAGAAAAATTTCATTGCAAAAACACTTTGATAAAGTGTAGGTCGTGTTGAAGTCCCTTAAAGATCAACATTCTATAAGAATTGGTGCTCCTTATTATAAATCACTGTGTGGGTCATATTGAGGTCCCGTAAAGTTCGATAGTGTGGATCGTGTTGAGGTCCCATAAAGCTAAACATTGTATAAGGGTCGATATTCCTTGTTCGTAAGTCACCGGAAGCGTTGTAAAAGGTTGGATTGCACCATAAGTCAATTAACATAGTAAAAAGGTCTTGCTCATGCCGGACAGCTTGGTAACGGAGGACGTAGATCACTGCTTTGGATCGAACCTCCACAATTATATCGTTTGCATCATCTCTCCCTTTTACTTATCGATTTTATATTTGTGGTTATTATTTGAATTAATTTATTTAGTCTTTACTTGCTTAAATTTAGATTAATTCTTCGAAAACGTTTTAAAACCAATTCCCTTGTTAGTTATTCTTAGGATTTCAAGATAAACGTCAACAAAGCAAACCTACCAAGATGAGCAAGTGAGATATGTTTTACCCTTGGTAGTCATTAGCTAGTGTGTAATGAAGAGGGTTTGTTTGGAAACTATATTTTTGAAGTGTCTCTTTTCCGCAGGCAGCTCGTAAATGGTCTTTATAATGGCCCACTCCAACGGTTCGAGTTCAAACCGATTAACTGTAGTTGTACAAAACACACATCAAGAACAGAGAATCAAAAGTAATGGCATAAAATAAACATTGCTGTAACTGGGACTACACTCACTATACTCGTGATATTAGGTTGGTACGGTTATCTTCTGGACTGTATCTCCCTCCATCATGTGCTAGTGACCCCTAACCCAAAACCAAGATGACTTCTTCTTGATAGAGGTTGGAGTCCCCAAAATGAAGGGAGAGTGGGAGCCCCAAGGGTTAATGTAATACCACCACTTGCAGTCGTTCCCCCCCCTACCCACACCAGGCTCAAGGTTGGAAAAAAGTTTGGAATACGTGGAGAGGCATATCCTCGCCAAGAATGGCCTCCTTCCAAAGAAGGAAGGTCCCTACTAATTGGCTCCATGTGTTAGGCACTAGTTGAGTAGGATCCAAATTATACTGCCTAAGGATATATCTGAAGAAGGGGTACAGGAACAACCTCATTTCCCCGCCCTGAATGACCTCGCTCACTGCCACGGACCCAGGCCCTCTTATCTAGGGTCAGTACGAACAATTCTATGTTATCTAGGATCATATATCTCTCCCGAAAGGTCTATAATTCACTCTCCTTTATGTCTGTTGGCTACAAGGAGACCCTCATCTAATGCTACAGTCTATAGGGCCCTCTGGCATCATCCATGCACTATGAGGGCCCCTCATTGCCTCCATGATCCGTTCAGTAGGAATTACTGGAGGAATACCTGCCTCGGCACAGATTAACGCCATGTTTACTCCAGAAGACCTCTCAGTCATTTTCTTTTTCGAAGAAGAAATAATCTAACTCAATAGATGAAAGAAATACTTCTACAGTAATGGACACTTATACAAACACTAGACACAAGATATGGGATGCTTTGAAATGAGAAAGAACGTAGTTATTATCCAGAGAAAGTAGGAAAACGCTAAAATAAGTGGGAGTATTTTCAGCACTCAAGTTTTGTAATTTTTGCAAGGTGAAAAAAAAAAAAGGGAAAAGTAGTTTTCCAGATTTTTATATATGTGTAATGAACAAACCCCCACCGTTGTATCTTTCTCCACTTTACTTTGGGCCATCCACTTATAGTCTCATCTATCATGTTAAAACCAAATGGTGCTTGGTAAAAATTCAAATCAAGGGCCCAGATGAAATCATGATGAACACGCACTATAAATTTGCGTAAACCTTGCTAGATGTGAAACATCATCATCATTGTGCATTAAATGAGCACGTAGCTCGAGCCTTGGAAATTGACACACCGCCCAGCTATTTTTTATTGGGAATCAACGTGTCTTTCACATCATTAGAATAGGCCACCTGGGAGGCTTCAGATACTAAAAAGGCTCGACATATTCTCCAATGGCCTCACTTCGCATCATTCAACCTTGTCACAGGCTTTACTTCTAAATAGGCTCGACATATGCTCCAAGTGCCTTGCCTCGCATCATTCAGCCTTATCACAAACTTCAACTACTAAAGAAGCTCGACATATGCTCCAAGGGCATCGCCTCACATCATTCAGCCTTATCACAGGCTTTAGCTACTAAAGAGGCTCGACATTTACTCTGAGGGCCTCACCTCGCATCTTTTAGCCTTCTTACAGGCCTCAACCATCAAAAAGGCCCAACACCTGATCCAAGTCTTTCTACCAACTAGAAAGTCCATGCATTATATGAATAATCATACCTGGACTTCAGGGAGTGTTGTTACGCCATAAAAAGCTAGGACCCATGAAGGGGCCCAATTAGCTTACGTGTCAAATAGATCGGGGGGGCCCTACCTCATACGCTGGCATAGGGCAGCCCAGATGCATACGGACGAACTGATCCAGGTGCGATCGACCTGACGCTCTCACATAGAACACCTGGACGGACCCCTTTACAGGCATACCCCATTGACAGAACAAGCCAGGATAAGGCAGTGGCAAGATCTTGAATGGACCCTACACGGCATGAGTTTACAAGATAACTCACTACCACTACCGTCGTTGCCATCCTGTTTGGTCAAGTCTAACGTATAGGCTAGGCTTTATGGACACAAAAAGTGTGATAACATTTAAGGCAAAGATTGATTGATGTATTGGACAAGAAAATTAATTTATTCGGATAAGGCCACGTGCTCTACCATCTAATGGACTCCATTCATTTCATCCAAGTATAAAAGCTAACACTCAGTGTCATTCGAAAGTAATGCAAGTTTAAACTCTTAAAAATATATCTTTGCTATCATTTTTAATTATTCACTCCCAAGCCGCCCCTCTTTTTATCAAATGGAGGCTCACGTTCAAAGCTCTTCCACACTCAAAACTATTTCTCCAACTGACTAGACTACCAGAGTGTGCGTGTCTAACTTCGTCCTCTCTGGAGAAAGCCATGTGTGACTAACGATTTGTCCAAGTGTGCAGGAATTCAGCTTACTGGATGTGAGAGACCTTGGTATCTGTTAGCCACATCATTGGTACGTTTTTTGGGGTCAATAGAAAATATGCACATCTTTCTTGTTTCTAGCTAATAATTCATGTTATAGTATTATAACTATTTTTGATTCCTAAACTACAATAAAGTAAATAGTGCTCATGCCTCTTATAAAATTCATGTTTATCCGTTTACAGGGTCCATTAGTGGTGAGTATTATCACATGCTTCCCTATGTAGGGACCATCTCAAGCTGGTTTTCAAGGTACGAAGTATGTCCATCTGTTTTCACTTTATTGTTTGGTATTTGAAGGTTGCACAAGTTCTCTCAATATTGTTTGTTTTTGTTGCATAAGATATAGAAAGTGGAGAAAATTTCCATAAAACACAGTTTTGGAGAGATAAAATAAAAAATGTCTAACCCTTAAGACAAAATTTACAGTATTCTAAGAGTATTCTCCTTATTCCCTTCTATCCTAACGTAAGTGTTTTGTCCTAAGTCCAATCAATTTTGTATATAAACACTTTTAATATATAATTGATGCATATTTATGGCAAGATCTATTATTTAATTGAATTAATATTCTAATAAATTAAATAATAGAATTTGTAGATTCAAGTCTTTGTAATTTATTAATCACAAGGAGTTGTGATTGTGAGAGACAAATTACGTATGACTGAATTTTAAATCATCCGTGGTCGTAAGTAATAATAAGATACAAATATCGTTATTATGGATAGACCATCACGTATGACATTTCTTATTTGTGAAGCAAGTAGTTGATCTCATAAGTTAAAGTGTGGTAACACTTAAATAACATTCGGATGTTTTGTTATAGAATAAAATATTGGAGACCCACTAGGGAGATTCCACATGGATAACTATCTGAGTGTCAGTGGTTAATCTCTAACGTTCGGTAGGGGAATTTGTCATTTAACTTGAAGTTATTATAATGCCTTATATGATGACAACCATACTTTAGTGATGTTGAATGTTGCTCTGCCAATGATCGCCAATACGACATTTTTCGTATATGTTAAGAATCATATGAAAGTTGTGAATGATCAATAGAGAATTTGTCACTCTTAGATAATAAGAGATTTTGATCTACATTTTATTCAATTAAGTTAATAACAAAATCTTGAGCCAAGGTGTATTCATAAGTCAAAAAAGAGTTTTCGAGTTATATTGACTTAATAGTGGGATGAAAGATATAATGGATAATTGAGATTGACACATATCCATATCTCATAATTGATCAGATAATATTGACGAAACAATTATAGTTTCATGGTAAAAGAACAAGTTTGGTTGTCATACCACGTGACATGTCCCGTTACATGTATTGCCTTATATTGCTAGATGTCAATCTATAATGACGAATATGAATTGGTGATAAATTAAAAGTGGTATTTTGATTTATCGATTTCGATTATATCAAAATAATAATTCACATTGTTGGTATCGTGATCAGCAACTTGATGGGTCATACATAAAATGAGAACTAGAAGAATGAGATTAACCAATTAATTAATTAAGAAGTGTTGTACAGTTAGTTAATTAGGTTTCTTGTTAATAGACTCGAATTAATTAATTCATGTACCATATTTAATTAATTGGATTAACTAAATATTTGATCGGGTTAAGCTTAACAAATGGACCAAACCCACGGACTATATTAATAAGCTATAAGGGTTTTAGAAAAATTGAACATAAAATCATTATTCATATTTTTGTTAGCACAAGAAAAGAGAAACAATAATTCTCTCATTTTGTTCCCTGTGTGGATTTTCATTGGAGGTTGGACAATTGGATAGCTGTGGATTGCAGATCGTGATTGTTCGTATTCCAAGATCAGTAAAGGAATTTGCATAGTTTACAAAAGATATAATTTTTACCATAATTTCTTTCTAAACACAAAGTAGATCATTGGTGGGAATTGAAATTTATTTATTTCCGTTGTGCATCTTAAATAAATTCCCAGCAGTGGTATCAGAGCCTACTTTGTGCATGTTAAAAACTATTTTTCATCTTAAAATAGTCAAAAGTTGATTGTTTCTATTTTACCTTGAATCTAGCAATTTAAAATTATATTTTTCATCTTTTAAAAATCTATTTTTGAAAGAAGATAAATTTTTGATTCAAAAACCGGATCAGATGGTGGATGCCAACGGCGTTGGTTGGTGGCGACGACCATACGTTGGCATGCAGTGCATAGAGGCGAGCATTGGAAAACGAGCGAAAAGCAGCTGCGACAGTCCTAATCCTCTTACTATGTCTAGGTTCTTCCTCATTTATAGATTCTTGATCTATAACCCCCTTCAATTTCACGAGGCCTCTTTAGTGAATTTGTATCACTTTGCATGTTATAAGGAAAAATATTTTCAAAAAATGTAGCATCTCTCGATTCAATAATCGTATTAACATGGACTCCAGTATTTCAAACTTATGTACAATAAATCTGTACACATTATTATAGTAGGCATGACCAATGAATATGTAATCAATAGTTTTAGGTCATATCTTAACTTTTTTAGGTTTAGAAATCGCTACCTTAGCCAAACATCTCTATACCTTTAAGTATTAGGCTTGTGACAGTTTCATAATTTATAAGGTATCTTGTGCTTTTTGTGATTTGGTAATTTATTGATAATATAATTGGTAGAGGGCAAAGCTTCCTTCCATATGTTCTGAGATAATCCTGTACTTATCAACATAGCATTCATCATCTCCTTCAATGTTTGATTCTTGAGTTCAGCAATTCTATTAGATTGAAGAGAATAAAGCGCAATAGTTTGATGAATAATTCCATGTTCCAAACAAAATTGTTCAAACGGAAAATCATATTCACCACATTTATCACTTCTTATTGCCTTAATTTTTAATTTTTTTTTTTTTTTTTTTTTTTTGCTAAGTTGATTATCAACCTCTAACTTATAGTATTTAAACACTTCAATTACCTCGTCTTTGTTTTTGAGTAAATAAAGAGCAATATTGTGATAAAGCACTTTTTACCGCCTCCAATTTGAAAAAACTTTAAATCACATGTATTGATGTAAATTAAATCTAGGAGTTCAGTATTTCTTTCGATAAAAAGAAAGAGCAAACGAGCTCTAAATTGTACTTTGCTAATAAATCCAATCTGATTTATCTACACAAACCATTAAAGTTTACATGCCCTAATCATTCATGCAAAATATTAATTGATTCAAGCAAGCAAGAAGAAAATGTAATTTCATTCATAATATGAGGCAGAGTAGTCATAACATTCATCTTAAAGAGTCCATCATTTAGGTAGCCCTTTCCAACCAACATTTCATTTTTAGTAAGTACAAATTTGTTTGATACGAATACTAACTTAAACTCATTCTTACTTAACAAGGCATCAAATATCATATTCTTTCAAATATCGGGCACTTGAAGAACATCATTCAATATGAGCTTATTTCCATTTGTCATTTTCAGCACTATCTTTCTATGTCATTTTAACTTTGGAAGATGAAAAACTTCCCATGTTGATGTCGAATTGTTTATCATGATCCATCGTCTTGTAGGTAGAGAATATCAAGCATTTTGCAAATATGTGACGAGTAGCTTCAATATCCACCAACAATTCCTTAATATTAGCTACTAAGTTGCATTTGAAAATGATCACATAAATTCTTCATTTATTTGAAATTTAAAGTGGGTAACTTTAAAATCAAATATTTCATTCAATTTTAAATGATTTTCGATGAGTAAATATATCATGTTAATTATCTCGCGGAGTAAAACATGAACATGGATGGTTCCATTAAAATCGGAGTACAGGTCCCAATGAAATTGGAGCTCAAAGTTGACTTATTTCACTAACTTAAAACCATTTCCAATAAAAGCGACCAAAGAGGATTGAGGGATCCACTTGCTATCTTTAAAATAGTCTAGTAATCAATGCCTAATTGTCCCGAATGATTTCTTGCTGGGCTTCGCAATGTCATTATTTTGTTGTTTGTGTCAATAGGACACAATTTTTAACTACGTTGAATAATTTTATTCATGATCAAAATATAAGTTGTGTGACAATGTACTTCTCAATGCAAGCACCCAACATATATCAAAGCGATCATTAACATTTTATTCAAATGCTCAATATTAAAAAAATACAATAACATTAAATAAATAAAAATAAAAATTGATTTAATATTAAATTGTCATTTTATTATAGTAAAACTGTACTATATTGACACAAAACCAAATACTTAATTAGTCCACTTGTTCACAATTACATAATTGTTAATTTAAGGTTTTGTTTGGTTCTTTTTAAAAATATAAAAATAAAATTTTGTAATAGCGAAATTTTGGAAAATATGAAATTAAGGGGTATAGAAAATTTTTGAATGTAAGTATAAAATTATTTTATTTAGGAAAATACATGGTTGAAAATATTTTTTTAAAGAACGAAGCTTGAAGGGAGACTAAGTTCCTGAGTGACCTCACAAATTTCTCTTTATTGTATTTTAAAGTTATATCTGAGCTCAAAGAGTAATATCTTCAATTACATAAGATCCCAGATGACGTAATTTCATAGGACAACCAGATCATCTGGGAGTCCTTGGCGCCATAAATTAAGTAAAAATTTCGCTGGGATTCATTGACAAAGGGAGGGAGGGACCTAAGCTTTGATTCTCATAATTATTCAAAACTGGCGGTGTGTCTCAGGATGGGTCTATCACTTCCTGTCGGTCGGTCGGTTGGTTGAATAATGGTTTGGGCCCTCCGTAACAGGGCCTGAGCCACTAAACTAACCAATTTTTCTTACCCATTATAACTCAAAACCACGTGGGTAATTATATTGCCTACTGACATTTAATAATGATTAGCACGATTTTGGTTGTTTACTGCTAAATGCATGAATTTGGCTTCAACTTTTCAAATTAAGTGCAAGACAAGACGAGCAAAAATTATGATAAAACTACCTTATTGAACTATTTGTTTCTACGGTATTATATTTCTTGACTTTCCTATCCTTGTTTGGGCTCCATTAATTTGATAATACATATTTTTCTTTTTTCTTTTCAATCGAAAATTATTCAAAAAAAAAATATATATATATATACATATATATTATGAGTAAATTCAAAATTTTCCCTACATTTTTTTAAAAAATCACAATTACAAAATACATTTTTCTCCAAAATCGAATTATAATGGAGCTCAAACAGGGTCTAGGTAGCTTGCTTGCATAGCTAAAATTGTGCATATTTCAAAATTTTGACCAAGGATTGAATCATTTGAATTGAGATAAAAAAAAAATTTATATCTAAATATCTAATATTAATATGGATTTTTGCACTAAAAATGATGGCACATGAGTTAAAATATTTAGCTTCTGTTTGGTAGTCATTAAAACAAGGTTTCCTTTTTTTTTTTTCTTTGGAAAATGAATTTTGGAACTGTAATTTTTTGGAGAATGTGTGGTTAAAATAGAAATTTTTGAGTTTGTGTGCAAAATATTTTATTGTGTAAATGTGTGACTAAAAATAAGTTTGAGAAAAAAATGAATTTAAAAAAAAAAAGAATAAAAAACACGGACTTAATGTCTATACTTCTTCTCCATGATAAATATTGTGTGAAAGAAGCGTATGTTAAGGGTAATTTTTTTAAGTTGAATAAAGATAGTGATAGAACAAGGATTATTGTGTAGGGAAAAAAATATTGAAGTGACAATATATAAATCCATCATATAAATGAATAAATAAATAAATAATAAAAACATTAAAAATGTTTCAGATAGCAAATATGTGTTTAAAAAGTAAAGAAAATTTATAGATTGCTTATCACATGTGGTTGAAAATAATTTTGAGAAAAATAATTATAAAAAATCTCTCCCAGACAAATCATAAATAAAGATTAATAAATTTACAAATTATATGGATTTGGATTATTCCTAAAATGGAATCCTAAGTCTGAATGTGCATTTAAGGTCAATAAAGCTGATTTGGAATTCAAAATTGGTGTTATTAAACGAGCTATTATCTTATATATAAATTTTAAATTGAATAAAGATGAAATAAGTATACATGTAATTGCTCCTCTTCACAAGATTGTTGACATTTTTAATGAGAGAAGAAATTGTAGAAATAGAATAAGGGAAAGGTGAAATCTGATGAAAAAAAAGAAAAAAACATAATAATTACATCAATGGAACAGACAGTAATTAACAATAAACACTGGAGGAAGTAAAAGATAATGTAATAAAATTGTAAGACTTGGGAGAAATGATTAAATGATGATTTTACACAATCCTTGTGTCAATAAGCTGTTCGGCAATGGCATTTTTGAATGTCCCAGCACCTTTCCGGACTCTTCTGCACAAAGCAGTCATGAAATCAGAAATCTGATCACCACGTGCTACATTTTAGTCGCTTGGAATTAAAATCTTGATAAAAATTATAATCAAAGTCAACCGTTAATTTTAACAATACATTTCATCAATAAAATTAAAGGGTTTAGCATGTAAACCCCCCCCCCCGCCCCCCCCCCCCACACACACACATTTGAAGGGATGTTGAAGAAAAGGTTTACATGCATCAACAAGAAATTAAACTTTGATTCAAATAAAGTAGAGGGTGGCCTTTTTTACCCCTTTGTTCACATCATTGCAAGATTTTCTGCATTTAGAATCCAATGAAGTACATAGGAGGCAAGGATAACCTCAAGGAAATAACATTTACCAAATTTTTATTTAGACTATCAACCTATCGAAATCCACCTTATTTGTCTAGACTTGAAATCGGACTACGAAAAATATACAAAACAAAATTTATTTATATAAATTTGAACATCGTACAATGATTTATTAATTTGTCTTATATTATATTATATTATGTGCTACAACAGTAGTAATGTTATATAATAATTGTTGTTTGCTGATAAGTGTGTTTTGTACATTTATTTAGACCTTCAAATTAGACTATTTATTAGATATTTCAATGAATTATGACTTAATTCTATGTACATCGTGCTTGTTAGGTAAAGATTGATCAAAATGGCAAAATTGGAGAAAAGTGATGAAAAAGGGCTCAATTACAAGAGATTCAAAACTTGAGGACTAAAGTGAAAATACTCAAAAGTTGTGTTGGAGATCGCGAAGAAGATTCGAGAGCATTATGTGTCAATTGGACGAAAAAATAAGTCAAATGGATGAAATATAGTCAAAATATTCTCACGGATCAATTTCCAATTGAACAAGTTCTGCTCCAAATTTTTATTCTCATATTGAAACCCATATTTCTCATAGTAAACATTCGAATAGAAAAATTGATATTTTTAGAAGAATTGTATCCCTTTGAGTTACATTTTCAATACATTTTGAATCATCTGAATCGAACATCGAAAGAAAAAGATATGACAAAATACCAATGATCTCTCAAGGTTATAACTATGAGTTATCCTGGTACAAATTCCATCTATGCACAAGGCCTTCCAGCAGTATAATTGAGCTTAAAATGGCTTTTCCATGTGTGGGCAAGTCAAATACCCATGCGTACACATGGGTGTCCCAAAGAAGAAAATTTTTGTTTCCTTATTTTGATCCGAATATGCATGGAATGATTTTATAACCTTATTTTAATTCAGAGAAGGTCATCTAGAACAATTTATAACATATTATATCATTCAAGAGAAGTCTAGCACCTGCCAAGAGGTGATTTAACATAAGTGTTGAAGTTGCAATTCTCGAATTATAGTCTCAAGGCCAAGATATTGAAGATTTCAAGTTCTTCTTTCTTTTCCTCAATTCAGGTGATGCTATTTCAATAATTTTTTGTGTAAATCATTTTCAAATATGCTAGACTAACTCTTTTGTGTGTATTTCTAATTTAAATAACAAGTAGTTTGGTGATTTCTCGTGTTCTTGATTAACAATATATGATTATTGTGTTATTTGATTGATTGGCCTCCATTAGATAACTTGTTACTTGTTGTAGCATTGAAAGATTCACAATTAGTTTAGAATATTATACAATTAACATATCGGTAATAGGTGTTAGGAATAACATTTGTGAGGTGTGCATTTCATTCGATAATTGTATGGTTCAATGTATTTCTTCGCATATGAATTCAGACTAGGGATAGAGTTAGGTTGTGCTTATAATAAGTTTGATCTATCTTAGAAAAGAAGGTTAAATAATATAGGACTATCGATTGTCACGAGGACTTGAACACATTAAACTATGTAATTCAAGAATTGGAAATAGATACTAACACATGGATTTTGATATTCAATAAATTCATCTCATAATTTAAAAAAAATACTTTTACACATTTTGTAGCTTAAGTTAGGACATTTACAGCAACTAAAAATTTTTTGCTTCACAAACGTTGAATTTGATAGGAACTAGTACACTATAGTTAACAATTATTTCTCGTGAGAAGATAACTCAACTTACTACATTATTAGTTGCCAACGATCCCGTACACTTGCAAGTTTTGACTGAACAAATTTTTGGCAATGTTTCTGGGGATTAATTTGTTAATTGTAGTTTATTAGCTCATATTAAAATCAATTTTCTTTTATTAAAATCATTACACTAACTCATTATGTTGTATTTTGTTTCTTTTAAGCAGTCAATAGTATAATTAAAATTCTGACGAGAAGATTGTTCCTACAGATCTCGAGATCGAAAGAATGCTCAGATAGCACAGAAGAGAACTGAGAGAAGCGAGAAAAATGGTTGAGAATCAAAATCAGGTTCATGATCCACTTCAACTGCCACAACATGTTCAGAAGAGATTTGTCGCCAACGAAGGCACAATATTAGTCAAGGATTATATGAATCCAATGTCTGCACCTGTGCAACCTGCTACCATCTACCCCTCGTTTAGACTAGCTAACTTTCACCTTCAATCAGATATCATCGACCTTTTTCAGAATCATCAGGACATTAGACTATTCAAAAAACCTACAGAGAATCCACATGAGCATGTATAGACTCTTCTGTTAAATTATTAGTCATGAGGAGATGTCAGCAGATGTCTTTTGAATGAGTTTATTCCCTTACACTTTGAAAGATTGTGTAAGAAAATGGCTTCGATATTTACCTACCGGAAGCATCATGTCTTCGAATGACATGGTGCAAGAGTTCACTATGAAGTTCTTTCCTCCATCTCGACTCCATCGAATTCAAAATGACATCTATACTTTTAAGAAAAAGGACCTCGAGAGCTATTTAGAGGCATAGGAAAGGTTTAAGGACTTGTTTAGGAAGTATCATAATTTTGACATTACTAAGCAAACTCGGGTATATATCTTCTACTATGGACTATGCCTACAATACAGCAATATGGCAGATGTTTCGACTGGTGGTTCAGTCATAAATATGGATATGGATGATGCCCATGAATTGTATGAAAGGATTGCGAAAAATCAATCTATATAGCCAATCAACAAGGATTTTCCTAAGAAATCAACATGTGTTCATAACAGTACTAGTGGCAGAGGTGGAAGTTTTAATGAAGAAGCTAGATAGCTTATCTCAATATGTGAATATGGTACACCAACGACATTGGTTTGCATAGGTTTTAGTATAGATCGTAAAACTGCAAGTTTCCCTTTAGCTTCTACTCATATAGTTCAACTTAAAGAGATCAACTATGTACAAAATTTATAGAGACAACAGATAGGCCTTACTCCAACATGTATCATCCATGTTTGAAAAGTCATCTGAATTTCCCATGAGCTAATAATCAGAGTCATGAAAATCCAATTCAGAGCAACCCACCAGAATTTCAACAATAACAAGAAAAGAGGACTCTTTGGAGGATCTACTTGTCAAGTACATCACGAAGAATGATAATGCAATAAAAAATCAGCAAGCCTCTATCCAAAATTTAGAAAATTATGTGGGACAAATAGTAGCTACATTTACAACAGAACACATGGTACTTTGCCAAGAAACACAAAGAAGAACATATGGAAATAGGTACTAGCAATTGAAGCTTTTGAATATGCAATTATAGAGACACCATCAATCGAACTTGCTACCCTCGTTCAAGCGTATGTGCCATCTATTCCATGTCCTCAAAGAGTTTGATGGCAGCTAAAAGAGGAACAAGTTCAGGTGATCACAACATGGAGTAGAGTTCTACTATCAGAAATTAGCACAAAAAGGAAAAAGACTGAGAATAATTAGGTACCTACAGCAGGCGAGGAATAGGTGGATCAATCTTAAAAATCAACAAGAGCATTCAAATAGTCCACGAGTTAAGGCAACCATTCATGTCAATACACTTATACCTCCGGTCCCTTTTTCTCAAATGTTGTAGAATAATAAGCAGGAGGGGTTGCTTGCAAAATTCTTGGATACCCTCAGAAAGTTACAAATGAACTTTCATTTCATTGACGTGATCTTACATATTCATAACTATTCCAAATTTTTGAAAAATATATTGACTAAAAAAAGAAAGCTGCATGAATATGAAACAATTGCACTATCTGAAGATTGTAGTGCAATCCTCCATTATAAGCTCCTGCCTAAACTGAGTTTCAGTTTACAGTGCTCTATAAGAGAATTACAAAATGCTTTAATTGATTTTGGAGCAAGTATATGCTCTTGAATATTTATAGAATATTAGGATTGGGGAAGCCAAAGGAAACGTCAATAACTCTTCAGTGGTCGATATATCGATCAAGCATCCTCAAGGGGTAGTTTAAGATATGCTCATCAAAGCTGGAGATTTCATCCTTCTATTTGATTTCATAGTCCTTGATACAAGAGAGAATCAAGACATGTCAGTGATCTTGGGAAGACCATTCCTAGTAATGGTCATGCTTTGTTAGATTTTGAAACATGAAGATGGCTTTGAGGATGGAAGACAAATAACAATTCTTTATCATGAACACTTCATTCAAGCAACCATCCTACCTTGAGGATTGCAAGAAGATTGAAATTGAAGTAAAAGATGACTATTCAAGCCATTATTACAATAAAGATGTTAGTGACTAGATGGGATGATAAAATATCAATATGAGGACTTTCAACACTGGAGGATCAATGACGAAACTGAAGATGTCTACAAGTGTGGCCGTTGCAAAGTCGAAAATCCCCTGCTCAAGCCACTATGAGTAGACAAAACAGCAAAACCAAGTTAATGACTATAAACAAGCATTTATTGGGAGGCAACCCAATCTTCTTTCCTTTTATTTATTATGCTTTCTAGATAATAGGATATGTGAGTTTATTTTCTTTGATAATAGTGAATCAAGTTTCATCATCCTTACGGAAAAAAAACATGAACAATAACTTACAATGGCAACCTGCAATTGTAACCAACGGAAATCCCATGTTCTTTTTTTCCTTCGTCCCTTGATTTTCCTATTGGTTATGAAGTGGTTTAGCTTAATATTAGTCATTCCATATTATCTTGCCACTAATAATTGAATTTTGTTAATTTACAGGAACATGACATTTATGAACACTCAAACCAACACTGGACAAGGGGACAAACAAAGTCAAAAAGACCTTATAGCTCATGCACTTTCATTCTACTTTAGCCAACACTTTCAGCTTGATCAAGGGAGTCTTCAATTTCCACTCTTTACCCTTCTTTTGTGCAAACTAAGTGTTATATTTTTGTACATTAAGGGCGATGCACATTTTAAGTTTGGGGTGGGATGCTATCGTCGATTATGCATATTTGTTGTGTGTTATATAGTGTTATAACAAAATTGGTTTTACTGCTTTTGTGTGTTTGTATGGGTAAGATGGCATTGCCGACAATGATGTTTATATTGAAATTTTGTATTAGACTAGGAATGGTGGAAAATTGTAATATTAATTTGATGATGCTTATTTTAGGTAAAACTTGATCTTAACTTGCGCACAAAACTTTTATTTAATTTTATGTTTTTACATCATAAATGAGTGTTTAGGTTCATATGATGAAATAGGTTGAATTTAGTTGCTAACACCAAGAAAAACCACTATTGCATACATTCCTAAACCATTTTTAGGATAGTTTGAAGAAGGATGAACTAGTGTAGGAAATTATTGAAATAAATAGGGATTACATGTGTGAATTTGTTGTATGGATTGTTTAAGGCCAATGAGATGGATATTAGGTGAACATCTTGAATTAGGGGTTGGGTTTTAAGAATAAATGTTTAATAAAGGGTATGGCACTAATCATAGTATAAAAAAATGAAAAAAATCTACCATATTGCGAACCTACCCTATAAAAGGTTTCAATGCAAACACCTATTGAAAAATCAAAAAAGAAAAATCAAAAAGGGATCAAACTAGTGCATGAAACAAAATGGGCACAGCATAAATAAAAAAATAAGTACATGAAATAACTAAACATTTAATAAAAGATAATTAGTTTAGTTGAGTCTTAAGGGTTGAAGCAGTAAAAATTATATGAGAATCCTTATTTATTGAAGTGTTCACTTGCTCTAGTAAAAGATATCCAAACTAGAGAGGTTGGGGATTTGTATATTTAAAAATTAGGATCACACCTTAGAGAAATGAGAAAATAATAAGTTTATGGGTGTGTATCTCATGAGTGAAGAAATGAGACATTTGAACATGTATGGTTGGGAATTGAGTCAAGCATGAATTTGTGATGTTCTACATGAGTCTTCACACACGAGCCAAGTTTTGAATTGAATAGATAGAGGTTGATTCTATATATGTGATTTTAAATCTACTCTTTTTTATTGACATATAAATTTCAATCTTGAGACCAAGGACATGCTATCTAGCTTCTTTTTTTTTTTTAGTTAGGCTATAGTTTGTTTGATGACAAACAAATATTCAGTTTCGAGGAGTTTGATACTATTTATGCTTTTAAATTAGAGTATTTGTTAGATATTTTAATGAATTGTGGCCCAATTTTATGTACGTCTTGCTTGTTAGGTAAAAATCAATGACAATGACGGAATTAGAGAAAAATAATCAAAGTTTGGAGATTAAAGTGAAACAACTCAAATGTTGTGTCAGACCTCACGAAAAAGATTTGAGAGTACTATGGATCAATTACAAAGGGGCGAAATATAGTCAAAATATTCTCACAAATTAATTTTTAGCTAAACAATTTCTGCTCTAGATATTCAATCTAAAATTGAAACCCATTTTTCTCATAGTAAAAGTTCGAATTGTAAAACTGATATATCCATAAAAGTCGTAGCTTTTTGAGTTATCTTTTCAACCCACTTTGAATCGCCTCAATCGAACATCAGGAGAGTAAAATATAACAAAAATGCTAACAACCTTTCAGGGTTATAACCATGCGTGCGCAAAGCCTTCCTATAGCATAACTGAGCCTAAAATGGCTTTCCCATGCATGGGTATTCCGAAGGGGAAAAATTTTCTTTCCTTATTTTGATCTAATTATACATTGAAGGAAATTTTTTTCCTTATTTTGAGAGTACTATGGATCATTAGACAGGAAGAGGAGTCAAAGGGGCGAAATATAGTCAAAATATTCTCACAAATTAATTTTTAGCTAAACAATTTCTGCTCTAGATATTCAATCTAAAATTGAAACCCATTTTTCTCATAGTAAAAGTTCGAATTGTAAAATTGATATATCAATAAAAGTCGTAGCCTTTTGAGTTATCTTTTCAACCCACTTTGAATCGCCTCAATCGAACATCAGGAGAGTAAAATATAACAAAAATGCTAACAACCTTTCAGGGTTATAACCATGCGTGCGCAAAGCCTTCCTATAGCATAACTGAGCCTAAAATGGCTTTCCCATGCATGGGTATTCCGAAGGGGAAAAATTTTCTTTCCTTATTTTGATCTAATTATACATTGAAGGAAATTTGTTTCCTTATTTTGAGAGTACTATGGATCAATTAGACAGGAAAAGGAGTCAAAGGGGCGAAATATAGTCAAAAT